>PVJS01030361.1:0-24143 GCA_004027185.1 Glis glis | reverse complement strand
TCTCTCTCTCTCTCTCTCTCTCTCTCTCTCTCACACACACACACACACACACACACACACTATTAGACTTAAGTGTCTATCTCCAGGCCTGAACTTTACTTCAGTGTTTCAGACCTGCATATGCAAATAATTCCTAAAAATGCTCATCTTGATATTGAACAGGCACCATAAATTCCCAAGTCTCAAAATAAACTCTTCAGCGTGCTGTTTTTCTATGACCCCTACTTCAATGAATGGCCCCACCACCCATCTTCCACCCAACCCAGGATTTGGTGTGATCTCTCTCTCCTAAGCCACACTGAGACCAAGAGAGAAGGCATTGTTAGAAGGGCTCATGATTTTAGGAGCTAGTTCTGGAAGTAGTCATTTGAAGGAGATGGTGACTTTGAATTGTTGGTGTGGAGTTTTTTTTTTAATTATTCTTAGACTGTTCAAGTTTCTGTAATGTGGGCACACTGACTTCTCAAGTTCTCTGTGCTCAGAAAAGGGGAGGAAATAAGCTCATGCAAATGAAGTCTCTCCAAGGTGCCAAGACTTTTAGGAGCTTTTCCATACATAAATTTACTTAATCTTCTGAATATGTCTATGATGTAGATAGAACCACCAATTTATTTTTTGCATGTAAAGGAAAGTGAACCTGACCTAAATTAAATGGCTTGCTCAAGGAAACTCAGCGAGTAGGTGGTAGGGCTGGGATCTGAGTAGGCCTCTACTCCCAGGCCCATGATGCATCCACTAGCTCTTGCTTCCTCTGGCTAGGTGTGTCCACTAGCAGGGAAACTGGCTACTCGGACACTTCTCTAAGACCCACAGAGAGTGCCTCCACCCTCCCCCTGTGCAAAGGCTGCTGAGGCCCTCTCTCTATCTAGTGCTGCCTTAAAACTCTCCCATGGCCAGCACCTGAATTTCCTGCAAGGGACCTAAGGAGCATATTCCCGATTCAAATATCTGGATGGAGGATGCAAAGTTCACTCGTATGTTCTCGAGTGTTGGGCTGAAAGGGCTTCACCTGTTGGGAGAATCTTGTCAAAGGGATGCGTGTTTTCACAGTTGCTTTTTAAGTCACTCACTAGTATATAAGTGCTAACTCTCTGGCTAGCTTGTGCTCTAGAAGGGCTCAGATGTAATATGGACCAGATATAAGGCTAAGAGCCATGCTTGCCTTCAAGGCATTGACCCTTAAGAAGGGGACAGGACCGCCTTCTCCTGTGGATGGTCAGAGAGTTATAGGAGAGAAGGAGGGGCAAATGCTGTGTGTTCTTGATAGCTATTTTTCAAGAGCTACATTTCAAAAATGTATTATTTTTAATTAACAGGACATAGACATGTCATGAAGTATCACTTTAAGACTCCTTTGGTCTCTGTATTTTTAGATGCCTTCCAAAGAGTTAATACATTAGTTGGGCCAGAGGGATATGAAGGGAGTAGCACTGCTCTCTAGGAAGGCCCCCTGGTGAGTCAGCGAGCTCCTCCGGAGTGTCTTCAGGTTCCCCTTGTGTGGAATTTGATCATGAAAAAGTGTCTAAGACTCATTGCATCTGCATTAATTAAACAACTGCTTTGTGCCAGGCATTTTGAATGAAACAGTGGACAAGATGAACAGTCCTCTCCCATAGACCTGACATTGGGTGAAATCAACTCAAAAAGAAAAAAATAAGTGGTTATCTAAGAGATAGGAAGAAATAAAAGAGAAGGATGGGAGAGAATATGATCGAAGCTCCTTCAGATGGGGTGTTCAGGGAAGTCATAGCTGGGAACTAATATTTAAACAAAGACTGATAAGCAAGAAGCCAGCCCCGTGAACATCTTGGGGGAGAACTAACAGGCAGAAGGCAATGGTAAGGAGGGAAGAAGGTAGAGAGAGAAAGAGATTGGGAATATGAATGTGTTAGAGGTCAGATTTTATTGTTTCTTGTAAAGCAAGGAAAGAAAGGGGTTTCAATGTTCAATTTGGAATTTTATTTGGGGGCTTTGGGAAGCATTTGAAAGGCTTACTAATGTGGAGAGGTATTATCTGAGTTACGCTGTAGATGTATCTTTCAGGCAGCGATGCAGGGAACAAATCATAGGAAAGAGTGGACAGTATAGGGGGCTCCATCTAAGGTCCACAGGAGATGCAGACTTTGGCCTGGGATGATGGGAGAAGTGGAGAGATTTGAGATGTACTTGCTAGAGATGGGTGGTGAAGGAGACAGAAGTTTCAAATATTTGTCTGCAGCAACTATGTGATTGATGGGTGTCATTTACTGAGATGGGGATTACTCAGATGGAGGTGGGAGAAAAATCACATGGTCCCACAGCCTCTTCTAAAATGCTGGCCAGGTCAAGGAGGGTTAACATGTCCCCAGGTTGCCCACTCCATTGCTGGACAGGGCTGAAGGTGAAAAGTTTTTCCGCGTGCTGAGCTGGGCTCTGCCTTCCTGTGACTCTCAACCATGTGTACATTCTCGTCTCTCTGCAAACACATGGCATACATCTGCTGTCTTCTCAGAAAGTCCTGCCAAATATTTGAACACCCCAAATTTTTGGCATTGTTTGAAGACATTAAAATTTTAAATGAGTTTGGATAAAAATGCCATTAATTAGCTCATAGTGTATATACATGGGCTTCTCCAAACAGAGTTTGTAATCTCTGTGTGGAAGCACATCATGTAGCCTTAGTTTAAAGGGAATGTGGTCTTTAGCAATGACTTGTCATTAAACACCCTTTATATATAGTTGTTGGGTTTTCTTTCGCTTTTCATAATTCACTTTGTCCCTAGTTTCAATATGTATGTGCTTATTGTAGAAGATTAATAAATAGAGACAAGTAGGTAGATTTTAAAAATAAATGCCTTCCAGCATTTCACCATCTAAAGAAATTGAGAGTTAAGTATTTGCCTTATTATTTTTCAGTATTTTTCTTTAATTTTTCATAAGGGACATGTTCATATTATACATTCATATTTTGCTTTTTCACTTGTGTTATAACTCACAATTAAAAATATTATGTTAAAGGGATTCTTAAAAATCATTTTTCACATTCACCAATACTTGCCTTTCAGTATTTCTTTCAGTCAATAAGATGACTTAGTTTTTTGCTAGAGGCTCAGATGCTTTTAATAAATATTGTTATTTTGCTACACTATGGTGAACTTCTTTGACTATAAGGATTTTTTTTCATATTTGGGAAACATCCTTAGGGGGGTCACAAAATAAGGGAGTATGGGTATTTCCTAGGGTGTTGGACAAGGTATAACACTGAATTTTTGACAAAATTGTGCAATTGAGGACTTTCCATTAGTATGAATGTGTTTGGTCATCTGACTACACTCTGGTCTGTGTTAAATTATATCACTAAAAGAAATGTTTGCCCATTTGGTAGTCAAACACTGTTTGGGGTTGATGTTCTCCTTTGTATTCTGTGGCTTACTAGTGAAGATAAAAATTTTTTAATGTTTATTAGTCATTACATTTTCTTGTTTCCTCAACAATTTAGTGAAAGACCCTCAGCAACTTAGGGAGACATGGTTTAAAAATAAAAAAAAAATAGGGCTGGGGTGTGGTTAGGAGATAGAATGCCTCTGGGTTCAATCCAGTATCACCACCAAAATAATAATAATAATAATAATAATAATAATAGTAGTAGTAGTAATAATAAATGAAAAAGTATTGCTTCTAAACTTTCCCTTTTTTGCTTGTGCCTGTTTATCAGTTTATTATTTTTAAGACACACCTCTCCACCCTCCACAACATTATTCCCTCCCTTATCTTGTTAGAAAAACAGTTACAGGAGATTTTTCATAAATTGGGGTCCAACTAGCCAGAACCCTAACTGTTCAAATTTTGGGTGAGTGGCGAATTGAAAAGAGAAAATGGGGCACAAACTCCAAAAGAGAGAAATTCAAATCAAGTGCAGTCTTTCCCCAGCTCTCGACATAAACTCATCACAGCAAAACGGTTCTATTTGGACATCTGGGAATTTTACTTTAACAAACATGCGCTTGATGACTGTGAGAGTTATAAAGAGACTTCCATATCAAAAACCCACAGAAACTGTTGCAGTGAATTCTATATTTTTATGATAAAGCACTCTTTGCTGACTCATTTGCATTGTCCCTGTGCTTTGGCTTTGGAGTCTTAATACAAAGGCGGGCTTCATTTTCATGTAAATGGCATGATCGAATTAATAAAGAGCTCTGGGGAGTCTACAGCTGCCAATGTGGCATCTCCCTCTACCTGCTCTTAGCAGTGCTTACACTTGGTTGCTTCTCAGTGTTTTTAACATATAAATGTTTCCCACATTTACATATTCAGTGTTTTTTATAGCTCTAGAAATACTCTCTCCAACCATCACAGAAGGTAAGAAAACATCCTTCAAAAGTCTGATTTCCATGCATTTAGGCCATAAAAAGATACAGATAGAATTTTTAGATCCGCTTCCAATGAGTTAAAATGCAACTAGTGCTGCTAGAGCTCCTGATCGCTTGCTTATCAACAGCAGCAGGGGAAAGACAAGACAGCATGTTGCCTTTGCTGTAGAAAAAAACCCGCAGCCATCGAGAAGTGAGTTATTTGAAATCATTAAAGCTTAGCCATTTTGATCAGTTTACATGTTACTGGTGAGGCCTCTCATCTGCTAACTAGCAACTGCTTGACCAACCCAGTGTGTCAGGCAGTATGAACCATGTCAGGAATGAGCCAAAACCTGAGAGACAGTTGGTGGGAAGAAGACACATTAGAGCTGACATCAGACGGACCTGGCCTTAAATACCCAGGCTGGGTGCATGCATGTCTGTATCACTTGGAGCCTCCCTATGACGTATAATTACAATGCACCCATAAAATTACTTTAAAAATATTCAGTTCTGGAGGAGGGGAGGGAAAGGGATGTACAGGTAAACTACCTAGGCAGTATCTGAAGCATCGTAGGTATTCCATACGTCCTTACGCTGTTATTATAGGCGCTATTATTATCCTTATAACTGTTGCTGTCACAGAATGTCGCTGGGAGAAAGACGGTGGATGTGGGATAATAGGTGTTAAATAAAAGTAATAAAAGGCGATTGTTTTGGATTAAGCTTCTGCACTGAGACCCAACAGACCAGACTGAAAATAGAAATTCAGTCTCCCATGCTCAAGTTCCGTATCGCCAAGCTGAAACCAAGCTGTTTATCTGACCTTCTGAGAAGCCCAAAGACATGAGGATGTAACAAGCCCATTTCCCAAACAGGCTACTTTCAACTGTCATGATAAGGAACTTCCTCTGCCTTTAATCCTAACAAAAAGTAACCTGAAGTCATCCCATGCCAACCAATCGGTTATTTTTCCATTGTTCTTTTCCTGCCCTACAAGGAAAGTAACTTTGAAATGACCAATATGCCCTTTGTTCTTTTATTTCTGCCCTTTTCAAACTTTGACTATAAAACTAACCTCTTCTGCTCAGCCAATTGGAACATGCATTCTATTTTATGAAATGAAGTGTTGACAGATTCTGGAATTAAAAATTTAGTCAATTAAGACCTTTAAACAATTGTGGAAATTTTGTCTTTTGTCACAGTTAGTCATATGTATGTGTGTATATATATGTATGCACACACACATCACAAACAGACACATCACACACACACACACACACACACACACACACACACAATTTGGTACTGGGGATTGAACCCAGAGGCATTTTATCTCCAAGATACGCCCCCAGCTCTTTTTATTATTTTTTATTTATTTATTTTTTTTGTTTTGTCTTGAAACAGAGTCTTGCTAGATTGCTGAGAATCTGGCTAAGTTGCTGAGGCTGGTCTTGAACCTGAGATCTTCCTGTCTCAGTCTCCCAGGTACTTGGATCACAACATGCACCACACGCCTGGCAAGGTAACCTTGTATTTTATAAGTGGCCTGTGTTATAATGAATATTAGCAACCATCACAAACATTCGTTGAACACCTAATATGTGCTAGGTCCCTGTGCCTGCTGAAGGAAGGCAAGAGGGAAGAGAGGGCCTCCTCACCGCTGTCAGCTTCCTATCACAGAAGACGCGGCTACTGAGAGCGATGCTCAAAGGAAACCAAGGTGACCATAGAACCTTCATGTGACAGAGGGACCTCGAGGGCACCTAGGACAGTTGCCACAGGTTGTGGTTGCCGCCGCTGCTCTTTAACAAGGAGGATCTGCTCACACCCTTGCATTGCACTTCTCTCCTGCACGGGCTCTGCATCCTTAAGGCCACAGAACAGAGACCACTGGCCATGTATAGCCCTCACCCCCAGCTTTTCCATGGTGTAGTTGGAACCCCCAAAACCCTTAAGCTGGGGCTGGGCTGCAACATTCACTCAATATGCCCAAGCTGTTAGCTCTTTTTTTAAAAAGTATACTTTTATTGGTGCATTATAATTGCACATCATAATGAGGTTCGGAGTGATAGGAACACACAGCACACAGCACTTGGTATGTTTTCCTCCAGATCCACCACACACCCTCCCCCTCTCTGTACATGTTATTGAGATTGATATTGATAATTTCATAGATAGCATTATTTGGACTATTGGCTTCATCAAGTCTCTTTCCCCCTCACTACCCTAAAACCATTGCTCTACTGGGGTCTCTCTCTCCTCCTTTATCTGAAGTCCCTTTTGTTTTCCAATTTCTCTCTAACTTCCACATAAGAGAGAAAACATACAACTGTTCGCTCTCTGAGATTGGCTAATCTCAGCATAGTATTTTCTAGTTCCATCTATTTTCCTGCAAATGACATAATTTTGTTCTTCTTTATGGCTGAGCAAAATTCCATTGTGTCTACAAACCACAGTATGTAATCCATTCGTCTGTTTTGCAATCCATTCGTCTGTTGATGGACACCTAGGCTGGTTCCATAATTTGGCTGGTGTGAGTTGTGCTGCTGGAAGCATGGATATGCACATATCGCTGTTGACTCTTAAAGAGCTCCAGTGAACTTTGGCCCAGTGGGCAGAAGACGCCTACTGCATCTGCTAGGGGATGTTTACTCTTGACTTACCATTAGCAGAAACACATGATGGAGTTTTCCCTCTTGTACCTTTTAACCACAGACCACATTCCATTTGCTTTGAGCATTGCATACCATATCAATCCTGAAATCAAACAGAGGCAGGCGAAAGAAAACAAGAGGTGGTAGAAGTCAGGGGAAAGCGATGTTCTGAAAGACATGCTAATGTTGTGAGGGAATTCGGCAATCAGAGCAGGAAAGTACAACGTCTTAAGAAGCCATTGACAAAAAGAAAAGGAAAGAAGGAAGGAAGGAAGGAAGGGAGGGAGGGAGGGGGGGAGGGAGGGAGGAAGGAAGGAAGCAAGGAAGGAAGGAAGGAAGGAAGGAAGGGAAAAAAGAAAAAAAAGAAAATAGCAACATGAAGCAACTGAAGTGAGAGCAGGCATGGGGCCCACTTGCTTGGCTGGAGTCAATCAATGTGATTTCTTAAAAATTAAATAGTCCCGTGCCCCAAGGACATGCTCTAATTACACCATCCCAAACAGAATTAGAGTGGGACAAGGCGTAACAGAAAAGAACCAACACATTCTTAATTGTTTTTACTGTGTGAAGGGTTCCTGATGGAGCACAAGAGTATAAACTTAAAAGTTTCTTTTCCAGCCAGGTGGGTGGGTGCTGCACACCTGTAATCCCAGTACTGGGGGAGACTGAGACCAGAAGATCATAGGTTCGAGGCCAATCTCAGCAATTTATCAAGACCCTGTTTCAAAAATAAAAATAAAAAAGGGCTGGGGTGTAGCGGAGATAGAATGCCCCTGGGCTCAATCCCCAGTACCAAAAAAAAAAAAGTTTTTTTTTTTCCCAGATGTGAAACTGCAGAATGTAAGTAAAGCTTTGGTGAAAAGATGTTCTTTTAGTGAAGGGATGACATTTCCAAGGAATTTGAAATGAGGCACGTAGAGAAATTGGGGGAAGTGAGGTAAATATAGTTTAGTTATATATATGACTATCGTTGCTCTGAGGGCCTGGCCTTGCATATGTGCGAGTGCCCTCCCTCTGAGCTATATCCTGAGCCCAGTAAACCTTTTGCAAATAAAAATTTACAAAATAATGTGACACAATTTTTCATGTTGTTTGGGTATGCCTTCAATAATGTATAGAATGAGAATATCCCAATTTTTTTCATTTGGCATTTACATTTTAATGAACTACATATTCACTTTATTTTTCTCTTTTGGTACTAGGGATTGGGCCCAGGGGCATTCTTCCTCTGAGCTACACTATACTCATATTTTTTATTTTGAAACAAGGTCTCACTAAGCTGCTGAAGGTCTCAGTAAGTTGCTGAGACTGGCTTTGAACCTGCAATCCTCTTTTGTCAGCCTCCCAAGCACTGGAATTATAGACGTGTGCCACCACAACCAGATACATATACACTTATACATATTATTTAACATATAAGAATCTGTTGCAGTGGTTCATTCATTCATTCATTCATTCATTCATTTGCAACCATTTCTTGAGTCAAACTCTGATTGTCTCTGGGGACTGAATGGTGAAGAAGACAGACATGGCTTCTGCCCTTAAGTATATGTAGAGAAAACACCTTCTTAGGAAATAATCCAGTATGTGGGAAATGCTAAATCCCCAAAGACATTTATCACAACATTATTTTTAACACTAAAATTGGGAGCACCCTCACTGTTTAAGGAAATAGTTTTTAGAACATTTGTTGAATGCAGACGTTGAATAGCGTGTTTGTGAGAAAGGTGTTTATGTTGTATTAAGTAAACACGATGAAGTACAGATTTGTATATTTTGAGTGAATACAATTATGCTAACGATGATAAAAGAGAAAAATACTAAAAAATAATAATGGTTGTGTGATGAGATTAGGATGGGCTTTCTTTTTCTGTCTATAGTATTTCCTTTCTGTCTCAGTATAATAAGAACTGTTTCCCTTCTCAGTCACCTTACTCTGGGCTAAGCTTTGTGAGTTGAATGCCCGTCTTCTCGCTGAATCTTTACCATCACTCTGTATGACAGGGGAGGATATCCAAAGCTGGGAATTCCAGTTCCAGAACCTGATCTCTTCACTTCTATATCACTTTGCTCTTTTAGAGGACACGTTGGTTTGGCTTTAAAACTGTGACTGTACGCAGTGGTCCTCCAGAGCTCAGGATCTTGTACCTTGTTGGTGTGATGGAGAGAGAACTCAGTAATACTCGCTACTCCAGCTTGCTTTCTAGGGACAGAATCGCATCTGAGGAAGTTTGTGAAAGTTTTTGCAAATTTTAAATTCCCATTCAAAGGTCAATCATGTGCATTCAAAATATTTTCGAGTACTTTAATGAATGGGTGTATTCAGTCATTTCAAGCACATTTTTATTGAACTGTTTAAGTATAAATTAGCTAGCTTATCCATATGTTGAATAACTGTCTAGAACATTTTTTTTAATTGATGAAAAATCATACTGAGTAAGGTTGATTCTGTCAATGAGTTTCTTCCACTCTTTGCTCTTTCTGTTTCCCTCTGACAGTCTCAGTCCCATCCACTGTGTGACTTTCTTGACTTTTTCCTTTCATCGATCAAGCTCCTTCAAGGTCAGGAAACCACTAGAGTTGGCAGTTTGGGAGGTATTTGCCAAGCAAAGGTTTAAATTCCCAACCAGCAATTGGGATTCTGGGCTTCGGTTGCTTTATTATGCTTTATATCTGTTGACTATGAGTAAAAAATAATATGTGGAGTAGAATTACAAAGGTGACTCTTAAAAGCACGTGGAAGGATTATAACCTGAAAATGTGCTCCCTCTGGCCATGAAAATAGATGAGTTCCCCAAGAGGTACCCAGCAATACACCTTTATAGACTTTTCGAGTGAATATATGAATTCCACGTGGGTCTTGATGGCCTCTTGGAGAAGATGGGGAAGGGCTTTGTGCTCTCAGACTTTATGATGCTTTGAGTTGCCTCATGTGCAGTTGACATTTAATTTGAGAGTGGTCTGTTTAAAATGTCATCTGGCTTTCATTTGTAGGGGCCCACTTGGAAATGGGAGGCTGGCTCTGACCTCCTGGCTTCCTCCCCATTCTGAAGTTTTTGTCGTTGTTTGAGTCTAAGTAAATGTAAAGCTTATTTTTCAGCACAACTGGTATTTGTGGAGGGCTTTAGAGTTTACAAAACAGTTTTTTTCCCGTGCTCCACCCTGTTTCAAAGAAGGGGAAAGGGGGAGAGACGTCCCCATTCAATCTAGGTTAGAATTCATAATACACAGCACATCTGGTATTTTTCGGCGTGTTAGTTGCTTTCAAGATGGAAAAGTAATGTTCTCATTCAGAGGTAACTATGTGAGAATTAGAATCTTATTCACATGTGACATCTTCTAAAGGATTATCAAACACCTGTTAAGTAGGTGTACACCTGATGTATAATGCCATTCAAAAAGTTGTTTCTCCAGGTGGGAGGATTTGAATAAACCATGTCATCATCTAATTTAAATATTTGGCTTATCTGCTTCAGATAGTCCAGAAAAAAACGGACTGTTCTGGGATATTGTGAATCTACTCACATTTCCTATGTGCTAAAACAGACCTTAGTAGACTTGGTTGTGTTAGCTGTGCTTTCCCTAGAAATTCAGGTCTGTTCAGAAATGTCAAGGCTAGCTATGGTCATGCCTGCCTTGAATTTTAAAAAATGTAATAACTGAGTCTCTTTCTACAGGGGCTAAGGAAAAAAATGGTATTCTATAATTTTCCTTAGGGACTTGGGTAGATAAGGCCGGGCATATGTGGTGTACCCAATCAAAACACAATTTCACAGGTTATGAGTTTGCATGAGATGGGGTCTGTCTCATGGCGCCTGGGTTTGGGTGTGCATGCAGAAATGGGGGGAATGCTGCTGCAACCAAACAAATACCATCTGATGCTCTTAATCGAAGCTGTGTTACTAGTGGCAACTCCTTCCTTATAGGGCATCCTCATGGGAGTCGGTAGCTGAGAACAGGGCATCACCCCAGATGCTACCGGCAGAGGAGGACATCTCTACCCATCCCTCGATGAGGAGATGAGCAATGTCTCATTCAGAGCCATTGTTTCCTGAGCACTGTGTGTGTTGTGCAGACTGTAGCAAGTGCTGTAATACATTTGGTAGGTTCTATGAATTGGCCACCTCTGTCTGCAACTGAGAGATGCTAAATAAGTTGCCTGAGGTCACACAACTTGTTGACACAGGGCTGAGTCAAGATTTGAACCTGAGTTTGTTGGACACCAGGTGGTAGTATGCAGTGGCTCACATAATCCTTGATGGCCTCTGTGGTATAGATGCATTACTAAAGCCACCGGGTGGACATGAGCTTCCTTCTCACCTTTATCTCTCCCCCTCTTCCCCTGTGTCAACCTTCCATGAATTTTCCCCTGTATGGCTTCCTGAATCAATGTTCAGTGGCTGGGAAAGATGAAATAGAAACTATTGGTATCATTTTTTTGCATCTATTCATAATTGGGCTCATTCATAAAAAATTGTGAGATATATGTATATTTATATAGTTGTGAATGTGGTACCTATATATAAATCTATGCCACACATTGTCATATAAAGTCATTTCCATCTAAACTTCTTCTGTCACAGATGTCAAGTTTCTTACTAGTGCTGACAATTGGCCCCAGTGCCTTACTTCACCATTATTGGCTGATAGATTGGAGATGAGTTGCTCAACTTCTCAAATCCTTAGGTCCTCATCTGGGAAGGGATACTACTATTCCCTCCCTCATTGGATTGGTAGAAGGATAAACATAGGTAATTCTGAAAGTGCTTCAACCCAAAGACTTAATGGACTCGATGGAAATCTTGTTCACTTTAAAAAGGCCCAAGAAATGCTCAAGTGTGTGCATGCATGTGTGCGTGTGTATGTTTATGTATCAGAGATCTGTTTATCATGAAATGGGATCAGATTCAGAGAGAGCGGTTTCCTCATCTACAAATCCAGTGTAATTTCCTCATAAATTAATTAAGAAAATGAATGTGAGGCTCATAGCCTAGTGCCTGGCATATTGGTAACTCCAAATCATTGTGTCTTTCTTAGTTTAAGATTTCTTACAGCTGCACATGGTGGCGTGCACCTATAATCCCAGTACTTGGGAGGCTGAGACAGGAGGATAGCAAGTTCCAAGCCAGCCTCAGCAACTTGGTGAGGATCTGTTTCAAAATAAAAAGTAAAAGGGTTGAGGGTGTCACTCAGAAGTAGAATACCCCTGGGTTCAATCCACAGTACAAAAACAAACAAACAAAATTCTAAAAAGGACATAGTCAACTGTGGTGGTGCACACTTATAATCCTAGTCCTTGGGAGGCTGAGACAGGAGGATAGCAGGTTTGTGGCCAACCTCAGCAACTTAGCGAGACCCATGTTTCAAAATAAAAAATAAACTAGGACTGAGGTTGTACCTCAAAGGTCGAATGCCCCTGGGTTCAATCCCCAGTACCACAAAATAAACAAAAAATAAATAAATAAATAAATAAATAAATAGGACATAGACTGAACTAGTTTCATATCTCACTTCTACTGTTAACTAGTAGCTTACCTCTACCCTCAGCTAAACATGTTAGATTCCTTAACTTGGACAAATCCCTTAACTTAAATTGTGACCCCTTAGTTAACTTGGGAAAATCATCTTACCTTCCCGGCCTCAGTTTCCTCGTGCGTAGTAAAGATAATTTCTGCCAAAGTGGGTCAGAGTTGTGCTTAAGTATGAGCGTGTACATTAAGTGCCCGGAACACGGGAGGCACAACTAACAGTGAGTTACCTCCTTCCTCCTCTTTGGTGGTCAGGGCATATTTGGAAGCTGGACTTACTTTCTTCTGTGAATTTCTCAGTAACACAGAACAAAATTCCAACTTCTCAGCTCCCAGGGAGGGAGGCTTAAAAAGCCAAGGCCAAGTAGCCCGGTGAGGCAGAGCCAGCTATAAGACTGCACCTGGTGAGCAGTTAGAATCGAGTTCTTCCAAGCTGCACGAGGCTATGTCTTTGCCTCTTCTCCACTCAGTGCTTGGGCAGCTGAATCATTTATTAGCACTGGTGGAAAACAGACGAATGTTCTTTTGCTCGCATTGGGGCTGCCTGCTTTGCCAGGTAGGGGATATCCGTCAGCATGCTTGCAGCTATAATCTAAAGATTGACCATGTAACTTAGAGGAAAGAAGATTTATTTTCTTACCATTTCGGGCTCAGTCCATGTGAGGCTGGGGACTGTGGATCTCGGGGCATGGCGGCGGGAGAGCACATGGGCTGTGTTCACATCATGGAGGCCGGAAGCAAGAGAGCCAGCAGGAGGAGGAGGGGTCATATAAAATCTCCAAAGCCGCACCCCAGGGACCACCCCTCCAGCCACACCCTGCCGGCCTACAGGGTACCACCCAGGTCAATCCATTACAATGGATTTATCTACATCTGGGATTAAAACCCTCAAGATTCAATTATATCAACCCTGAATATTAATAACTGAGCTCTTTAGGGGACATTTTATATCTAACTATAACATGGGAATGATTGAGCCATGTTTGTGACCTGGGTGTGCGCTGGGAGCTCTGGAGCCAGGTGCCTGCCCCAGTGTGTTCTCCAGGTGTGACAGTGCACTCAGGGTGTCCTTTAACTGCATGGTAAGACGTGCGCCACCACCCCAGGAGGGTATATCCTAAACCTCTGTCCAAAGGCCTTAGCTGTAGGCTTCACAGATGTATACCTGTGTCTTTTTTTTTTTTTTTGCAGTACTGGGGATTGAACCCAGGGGCATTCTACCTCAGGGCTACACCCCCAGCCCTATTTTTTATTCTTTATTTTGAAACAGGGTCTCACTAAGTTGCAGAGGGCCTAAGTAGCTGAGGCTGGCCGTGAACCCGGATCCTCCGGTCTCAGCCTCCCAAATACTGGGATTACAAGCGTGCGCTACCACGCTCGGCTTATACCTGTGTCTTAAAGGCCAGAAGGAGCTGCAAATGTGTTGGCAAAATAAAGTTTCAAAGTAGCTTTTCCAGATGTAGAGCCAGGGAGATGTCAACTATGTTCCGGGAAAGGTGCCCGCATGGTCACCTGCCCAGGGATTTGAGGTGGGCGCCTGGAGGGGCGACAGGCACCTGTGCTGAGTCTCTGCATCTGTGGCTGCTGATCTCCATTTCTAATTTCTCTTAATTAGGGAAAAGGTCAACCTCTCTTAGCATAGGGGCTGGAATGTGCCTCTCCATAGAAAGTTGAGTTTCTGTTTTTCCATGTCAGAAGAATTCTGTTAGTGAGCTCATGGCTCAAGGAGATATTGAAATGCCTTAGCTGTTCCTGTAACAGGACTTTGATTTTCTTAAAAAGCAAATGAAACCAGGCTCCTGTGACTGCAACAATCCTTCTTTCCCACCTCCTCTGTATTCAAATCGCGTGAGATCCCTGGATGGGCAAAGCCTGGCCCTTGTTTTCAGAATCTCATGATCTCGTGCACAGGCGTTCTCCTTCTCAGAACTCAGAGGCTGTGCGACAAGTGCCTTCCAAGGATGAGCCATCCTGCTTAGTGTGTGGGACACACTCCTCCCTAACACCACCCCAAAGTTCAGTGGCTTGAAATAACAATCATTTTCTTTGTTCATAATACCACGCTGAATAATCCTGCTGGTTTTGCCTGGGATCACTCATGGCCTGCAGTCATCTGGCAACCTGTCTGGGGCTGGGTGGTTGAAGGTGGTTTGGACACGTATCTGGCTCTTGGTGTGTGTTGGTGGGGCTGCATGTCCTCAGCAGGCTAGCCCGTACTTTTTCGTATGGAGGTAGCATTCCAAGAAAGCAATCCTAGTGTGCAAGGGATTTTCAAGTCTCTACTTTTATCCTGTTTTCTAACATTCCAGAGATCAAAGCAAGTTCTGTAGCTGAACCCAGAGTCAATGTGGGAGAAGACTATGCCAAGGCTTAGATAGAGAAGGTGTGATTTATTGGAGCTCATTACTATCACAGTCCACCATAGGCCTTGACCTGAATAACTGCAGCTACTAGTTCATTTCTTAAACGCCTACTGTATGCTTGGTAGGGGGCTTGGTGCTTCACATGTGCTATTTTATTAACTATATATGATAGTTCCCCAAGGTACATACTATTATCCCAAATATTTAAATTGCCTAAGGCCATACTGATAATAAATGGCCCAGATTTCAACTCTGAACTGAGTAATTCCATGAACCAATTTTCCTCTTTGACTTGCTGCAGGGGTTCACACAGGTCTGGACTAGACACACCATTTGGGAAACAGAAGATGAGGTATGGATTGTGTTGGGTGAGTCATGGTGATGTAGCCGCTCAGTGTGTGGAAAAGATTGATCAACCATAAAGAGTAATGATAATTCAAGAATGTCTAGTGAGTTCTAGAAATTGTAGTTGGACTTGCCTACGAATTGAAAAACATCTGGACTTGGTTATCGAAAGTGCTCAGCTCACAATCTGGCAATGCTACTTCTAGTGTGCGATCGTTTGAATTGTATGAGCCTCGGTGATGTCATCTTTAAAATGGGGGTGCTACTCTCAGAATTAAACAGTTGCATGTATGTAAAACTCTGAGCAGAGCATTGGTGCCTAGATGGAACTCAATAAATGGTGACATGACAATTTGGAAGGGACAGTGGTAAAAGGGAGGTATACAGATGAGGAGAGCAGCGCTGGCAGGAGGCAGGGGGTCTGATAGCAGGTGACCTTGGCCTCGTTCTGCACAGTGACAGAAGACAGTTCATAGCAGGGATCCAGAGAAAGTAGCGATGAGTAGGCAAGGTAGCAGCCATGTTTGAAGGGCTTTGGTATCCAGGTGGAGGAAGTAAATTTGTAAAATTAGAAAATGGAAACCTAAGGACTCCCTTAGGATTGGGAATAACTAAGATGTGCATACGATTTAAAACCCAGCCATATGCCAGGCGTGGTGGTACACACCCGTGATCCCAGTACTTGGGAGGCTGAAACAGGAGGATCTCAGGTTTGAGGACAGCCTCAGCAATGTAGTGAGACTCTCAGCAACCCGGTGAGACTCTGTTTCAAAATAAAAAGTCAAAAGGACTGGGGGTGGAGCTCAGAGGTAGAATGCCTGGGTTCAGTCCCCAGTACCATAAATAAATAAATAAATAAATAAATAAATAAATAAATAAATTTAATAAATAAATAAATAAAACCCAGCCCTCCAATGCCCAGTGGGTTCCTCCATTACCCGAGTTTATCCTCCCAGTCAGCACAGTGAAGTTCTGGATTTCAGTTCCACCATCTCAATAATTTGAGGTTCTTCAGATGTTGCAAGTGAGGCCAGTAACAGAATGGAAAGCCTCCTCTCCATTTTCATCTCCTTGGTTCACACTATGGTTATAGTTGTTCATACAGTCTTTGCCTTTGGAAAGTGCAGGTTCTTTTCTATTGATTGAATCTCATGGCAAAGAACGAGACAGACGCTCACAAACACCCAGTGTATATCTCTCCCAATTCTGTGTATACTTAGTAGCTTAATATCATCCTTAGTGGGAGTATTTACACCACAGAAATGGGCAAATAGCACACATTAGGGCTCTCTACTCTACCATCCCTGGATACTCAAAACATTTACCAGCACATTCCCAAGCTAAAGTTCAGGAGGGCTGTCAGGTAGAGCTGGCAGGAGGATTCCTACCTCTGAAAAATGAGTGTATCTTTTGAATCACCCTAAAACAAAACGCACCATCAGAACGGCTAAAATCATAGAGACAGACAACAACAGATACTAGTGAAGATGCAGCGCAATTACAAGTCTCAAATCTTGGTGATGACAGTAGAAAATAATACAACCACCTTGGAAATCGCTCTGACATTTCCTTATAAAGTGAAGCTTATGCCTACCCCATCACCCAAGAGAGACGGAAACTTAAGTTCAAAGAAAGACTTGGACAAGAATATTTAATCCAGCATTTTTCAATTTAACTAATGGCCAAGAACCTTGGTAAGAACAATAGGACACACAGTAAATGAAAAGGAATGAACCATGGACACATGTGATCATATGGAAAACTTTCAAAAAATAGTCCATCACAGGAAAGAAACCAAGACAAAGATTAAAGAGTGATGAGTCCATTTGTATAAGCTTCAAGAACACGCCTGTATGCTCTTGACCAGCACATACGCCGACTCTGGGCTCTGGGGATGGGATCGGCTGGTCAGAAGGCTGAGAGAATTTTCTAGAAAGTGTGTATACTTTGATAAGAATGATGGTTACATGGGTATGTACATCTTTCAGAACTCAGATTATAAACCTGATTATCTCTGCATTTCATGCCACATATATATTTCCTCAGTTAAAATAAATGCCACCTCACTTTAAAGTTCAAGGCCCGCCGGGCGTGGTGGCGCACGCTTGTAATCCCAGTACTTTGGGAGGCAGAGACCAGAGGATCCGGGTTCGCGGCCAGCCTCAGCTCTCTCGCTGTCTGTCTGTCTGTCTCTCTCTTTCTCTCTCTCTCTCCTCTTAGTGAGGCCCTCTGCAACTTCGTGAGTCCCGGTTTCAAAATAAAGTATAAAAAATAGGGCCAGGGGCGTAGCGCGGAGGTAGAACGCCCCTGAGTTCAATCCCCGGTACCGCAAAAAAAATAAATAAATAAATAAAGGTTCAAGGCCCATGTTCTTGAAAGTAGATGCCTGCAGTGAGCTCTTCATTTCATTTCTTTGCAGCATGGGGGCCAAGTCATGGTAGTCTAGTAGGCTGGTGTTTAAATTTTGTCTGTGTCGTATATCAGCACTGTGATTTGGGGCGAGTTACTTCCTCTGAATTTCAGTTTTCTCATCTGAAATACAGGGATGATATGCTGGGAGTATAATAGTGGATCCTGCTTCTAAAGATGGTACCTACAGGGACCGCCTGCCTGTAAGCGGGGAGGCAGGAGGGGCTCATGGGATTCTGTCACAGTCTGCCCTGGGGACAGAGGAAAACTCTGACCCCGCTCTAATGCAGCCACGTCATGCAGGTGTGATGGTCCATTCCTGCCAGTTCTGATTTTTCTAGAGAATCTAGAAATCCTGTTGTGAAAGTATGACAATTTGTTTGTGTTTCCCCAATACACATTACAGATCAAACATTCAAATCTGTGACCTCTTGCAAAGTTTATTCATTTATATAACAATTATTACTGAGCCCCGAATGTGGGCCAGGCATTGAGTCAAGCCCTGGAAATCAGTGAATGATCACCCTGCCCTGTAGAGGAGACAGAACATCAGTAAAATAAGAAACAAATGTGCAGTAGAAAATCTGAAACAAGTGCCATGATGAGATGTATATAAAGTGGCCATTATTTTAGAGAAAATGGCCAGAAAAGACCTCTCTGGCATTTGAAGAGGCCTGAATGAAGAATATGAGGCATGTGGATATCTGTGTGGGAGAGTTATAAGATGTGAGGAGAGCAAGAGCAAAGGTCCTGGGGTAGGAGTATGCTCAAGAAACAGCAAGGGGCTGTGGAGATATAATAGATTAACAGAAAATGAGGAAAAGAGTGGTAGAAAGTGTGGTGAAAACCAGGTCATATCATTAGTGTTAAAGGAGATATTGCAAATAAAGACACCAGATATATAGATGCTCAACAAGAATGTATAGAATGAATGAAAAATGTTAGTCAAGGGAAAAGTATCTTTGGATCCCATTTTGTACCATAATATCACATCTTCACATATTTTTCAATGACACCAACATTAAGAAATAAAACATTTTCAGCTTCTAAAAATATGGTATAAGAAAGATCTCATCTTTAAGTCCTTTATTGACAAAAATGTTCTAGAGAATGTTCTGGAATATTTCATTGGCCTGAACATTATACAGACTTAATTTTTCTAATTATGATTTATTAAGCATATTTGATTTCTTTTTTCAGACTATTATGCCGTGGGATTGACATAGAAGTGTTTTTTTAATGAACAAATATATATTACTCAACAGCTGAACATCGGGAGCGAGGGCTCAGATTCTGTCTTGTTATTGCTGTTTTAGTCTTCCTATGACCAAATGTGAATGTCAGATCAATGTGTGGGATCCTATATTAGGTATTCAGTAAACAGTAAAGTTTGTGAGCGCTTCAGTTTATAGGATTCTTCCAAATAGTTCATATGGTCTTGCAATTTTGCTTTCTAGGAATGTGGGATGTTCCCAATTAACTCCTGTGCCCCCCCCATTTATCAGCAGTATGGGTGGTACTGAACAGAGTTCCCTGGGGTCTGGTGAGCCTAGCGTGGGGAGGACCCTTCCCCAGAACATTGCTGATAGATCGTTAAAATGCAGATCAAAAAATTAAAAGTCAAGTTACTCTAATCAACTTGAAGACTTAGGCTGTGTAATTTTATTTCATTATAAAATTGGAAGTTATCCTGTGGAAGCAGAGTTAGTGTCAATGTGCTTAGCATATCCACGATTCATAAACATTTCTTATAAAGAAGTTAGACGTTAAAAATTCAATGCAGTTTAAGGAATATTGCATGAATTCCTTTATATTTCAATGCCAGTCTAAAAGGAGAACATGGAATGCTGCCAGATAAGAATATCCAAGATATTCTTTCCCTACAATGTCATCAATATATCCATCCCCATGTCCCATTAGTATGACCCGTCAGTCCAATCCCAGGTCCTCAGCTCTGCTAATTATAAGCCAGGCAAGTGATGTAGGACAAGTAGCTTAACCTTTGACAGCACCAGCTTTGTTATCTAAGAAATCACACTAACAGTACCATCATCTTGGGGTTATGAAGATTAAGGAACATGATATGTGTAAAATGCTTCCCACATTACTCAGAGGATAGCAAACATTTATTAAATGTGTCCATAGTTACTCTTTGTATTATCCTTTGACATTTAGGACTAGGTTCAGCCGCGAGTAACAGAATACACAAAATAATAGTGTTATTGTTTTAAACAAATTGAAGTTTCGTTACAGATGTCTGCCATCCAGGTCTCCTCAGGAGGCACCGAAGCTCAGTGGAGACCGTGTTTTTACCTGATGGCTGCTGGTCTCAGCACATGGATCCCTACAGTCCAAGATGGCTCTTCCAGCTCAGATCGCTACTCCTGCCACATTAGCACACGTCCCCAGGGGATATCTGTCAGTAGGGAGAGAAGTAGAAGAATGCGTATGCTGCTGCTTCTGAACTCCCATTGGCTGCATTTGGTCACAGGGTCACACTTAGTTGCCAGGGAGACTGGAATATATAGACGACTTTTTTCCTGGGTAGTCTGGTGCTCAGTGAAAATCCAAGGGGACAGTTACTGGTAATGACTAGGAGAACAAGCACTGTGTCGCTCTGTCACGTGTGTTCCAGAGCATAAGCCACATTGTTTTTCTGAAGTTGTCCTTGGCCACCTGGCTTCCTCCATTGTTTTTTTCATCTTAAGACATCTAGGAATGCATCTTGCATATCCCGAATCTGACTACTCATCAGAATCAACCCGTCACTGTCCCTGTGCAAGTACCCCATGCTGTCCCAGGATTATTGTGGCTCCCCTTATGGGACTTCCTGCCTCGGCTTTCACAGTTCTTTCCAACCCAGAGCCAGAGCGAGCTTGTGAAAACACAGGTCTGTTCTGTTCTCTCCTCTCTTCACACCCCTCCAATGGCTTCTCCTATTACTCAAAAGAAAGCCCAAAACTTTGCTATGCCCTCTGAGGTCTCTATGACCTGGCTCCACTTTGACTCTGACTTTATCTACACCTGACTCTTCTTCACAATCCTCCCGCCATGCCAGCCTCCTTGCTGCCTGTCCTAGATACGACTAAGGAAAGGAGCCTTTCCTCACGCTCCTTGGATTCAAAATAGAAAAATAAAGCAGAGAGGGGCTGAGTAAACTTCCTAAGGTCATGAGTCTAGCAGGAATGGAGTCAGGGTTGCAATCCAGGCCTGTCTACAAGCACTATATCTTTTATTCAACTTCATTACCTAAATGCTTAATGAATGCTTGATTGCTCAGTAATAGATTCATGGAGACAGTCAGTCCTTTCAGAGAAAACACTGTTCAGCATTTCCAGGAGAGCTGCGTGTACTTTGTAGGAGAAAACAATGTCTTCTAGGTTCTCTCTCTGCTGGGAACCATCAGGAGCCTCTACTCCAAAACCTGTAACCATAGAAAACTAAAAGCATCATCAGGCCTGAGGTTGGTGCAAGGTTATTTGAATCAACCATCCTCCTTCCATGGACAATATGGAATGATGCTCTGGGAGTTAACGCTGACCTCCTCCAGTCAAGTGATACTTGTGTGGTTACTCCCACAGAATCATCTCCATTTGGCTCAGGCAGAATTAGATACAGTTCTTACCCTCTTCACTGAGTTGCCTCCCCCCCCCCATGAGCATCCTAGTTGTAAAGAAATGAAAAGGATCATCTATACCCTTTAACACTTCTTCATGTAGATCAATTATTTAACCTGGTGGTGGTGTGGGCTGGGGGGTGAAGGTTGCCTTCAGAGAGTCTGAGATTCCTTAGATATTATGAATAAAAACTTATCTCAGGTAGGCATGATGGCAAATATCTGCACTCCCAGTAATTGGGAGGCTGAGATAGGAGGATTGCAGATTCCAGGCTAGCCTCAGAAACTTAGCAAGGCCCAGAGCAATTTAATGAGACCCTGTTTCAAAATAAAAAGTAAAATAGGGCTGGTGAGGTAGTTTGGGAGTAGAATGCCTCTGGGTTCAATCCCCGGTACCATATATGTATACATATATACATACATAAACACACATACATAGATATATGTATATATGTATAGTCTCTATTCATATGTGTGTTTATTTTTCTAGTGAAAATATGTACAGCTTTTATTAAGTTGTCCAGTTTTATCTGCACTGCAAATAAAAGCGAGAACTCTTGCTAGTAAAAACTTCCCTAAATCATTTATTTAGCACAAAATATGTACACTGTGTTACATCACCTCCTTTTAATTCGCAAAACGACCCCCACAAGTTAGTATATTACCATGGTAATTTCACAGATGCAAAACTGAGGTTAGAGAGATTCAATATCACACATGGGTTTTAACCATGGAAATCGTACTTCAAACCCAAATCTATTATGCTCCCAAGAATGTACTCTATTTCTCTATTGATCCACATTTTATCAAAGTGGCATCTAGGCACATGGTTTAAAAAAATCAATTGGTGCTTTTTTCAAAAGAAAGTTTTCTTTTGCTTCCTGCATCATCTCTTTCCTTGGTTGGCTTGGTTTCTTTCCCCCTGTTCATTTGTGTCAGTCTCTGTTTTCTCTTCTAGGAATGTCCCTTAAATCCGGGATTCTTTGACTGTCCTTATTTTAAACATGAAGTGCTAACTGCTGCTTCCAAGCTCTACGTGTGAGTGACAGTTTTTGCTTGGTGGGTCTCACCATCCGTGGACTGGATAGCCAGCTGGCATTTTCTTTCACTGGAGTGACCCCTGTGGCAATTTCTAGAGTTCCTTTTTTCCTGTATCTTTCTAGTTTCTTCCAACAAAAACTTTAACTTTCTGCTCAGTGTGTGTAAGACTTGCTGTGGGCAGGAGGCAGCTGGGGCTCTAGGTAGGAAGGAGGAGGGTGGGCGGGGCACCTGGCATGGATGGGCTCCATTAAGAGAGATGCTGCTTCCAGCTCCACCCCTCACCCACCTGCATCGGCCACACTTCAAGCTCAGAGCCTCTCTGGGGTTCTGTAGGACAAACTGACTTGCTCCTCTTTGGGATCCTCTTCTGTTGGCTGCCCTGTTCCTGGTGTTTCTGCTTTTAAGAATGATATTACTATTTCTCCCTTTAATTTCCACCTTCCAAAAATTCATGGAAGCCTCTCACCCATTTCACCTCTTCCACTAACTTTGACCCTTGAAGTTGCACCTTTGCTGCGGCTTCCCTGTCATTTCAGACAGGATTAAGAAAAGTCCACGTGGTCCTGCTGTAATTTCTAGGATTGTCCTTCCCACTGTCTTTATAGTACCTCCTAATATCAGTCTCATGCAAGGCACTGTACAAACTCTGGGAGAGATATACAGTGGAAACCTGAAGGCTTTCACATGTTTTGTAATCTAGCACCAGTATGGAATAGGGTTTATGAATTCTGCCTCTAATACAGGCACAAACCACACAGAGAGGAGGTTACAGGCTGGAAGGAGAGACCCTTCCTGTCCAGAGCTACCTAGAAAGCCACACTGAAGGAGGTGGAAGGAAGTGTATCTGACACTAAGAGAACCGTGTGGACAAAATCCTCAGGACAGAGAAGAAACAGTGAATTTAATCAGCTTGGGTCCATAAAAGAGGTATGGATGTGGCCTTTCTACTCAGTCAGAGGCAGGCCTTGAATGTTTTATTAGAAGCTTGATATTATTTTGTCCTAAGATGATGGCTTGACACTTACATTGTACAGACAGATGGTGTAAAGAGTGTTTGTGAGAACTGAGGTGGAGCTCCTGGAAAGGGAGGCGTGGAGACAGGGAGAACAGTTGGAAGCATCCTGGGAAAGGGGAGGAAATGGAGGCATAGGCAGGAAGGAAAGGAAAGGGTTTAGCGGAAGTAAGGGGTGGAGTAAGAGAAAGATTCCAGGAAGAGACAGGAAGTACACACGTGTCAGCCACTCAGAGTCAAAGGGGAGAAAGCCAGCTGTTCCTGTCTGCCGGATGGCAGGGTTTGGTGTCTGCCAGGAGATAAGGGGCTGGGAGACCGCTGAGGGGTCTCCAGGTTCTGGGCCTGTCATGTGGCCAGGGATCCAGAGGCTGATAACTCTGGGACTTTTCCATGAATCTTTCTCATACTGCTTGTCCTCCCCACCCCTTCAAATGTCAAAGCAAAGACGTGTATGCAAAAATCTTGAAATAAGAAAAATGAGATAATGTTGATTTTACAGTTCAGGCAAAATGTGAATATTGAACTGTAAGTTGACAAGCTATTTTTCATGATCTGTTCACATTCCAGATTATATAACACACACACACACACGCACGCACACACACACGTATTTCTGTTTTAAGCCTCTTCAATACTCATCTGCTTAGCAAATCTCATGAACTA
This sequence comes from Glis glis, assembly GCA_004027185.1. Taxonomy (NCBI): domain Eukaryota; kingdom Metazoa; phylum Chordata; class Mammalia; order Rodentia; family Gliridae; genus Glis; species Glis glis. The sequence goes on along the minus strand of PVJS01030361.1, from coordinate 175 downwards.
AATTGAAAGCCTTTTGAAGTCTACAGCCAAGCATGTTAGACTTATAGACATTTCTTTTTTTTTTTTTTTTTGCAGTACCGAGGATAGAACCCAGGGGCGTTCTACCTCTGTGCCACACCCCCGGCCCTATTTTTTAATACTTTATTTTGAAACCGGGTCTCACGAAGTTGCGGAG
>PVJS01030360.1:11175-24195 GCA_004027185.1 Glis glis | reverse complement strand
TGGTCTTTTTTTTTTTTTTTTTTTTGCGGTACCGGGGATTGAACGCAGGGGCGTTCTACCTCCATGCTACGCCCCCGGCCCTATTTTTTATATTTATTTTGAAACCGGGTCTCACGAAGTTGCGGAGGGCCTCACTAAGAGGAGAGAGGGAGAGAGAGAGCTGAGGCTGGCCATGAACCCGGATCCTCCGGTCTCTGCCTCCCAAAGTACTGGGATTACAAGCGTGTGCCACCACGCCCGGTGCACTGAGACTTCTAAACAGTGTCTGGGAGACTGTTGGCTTCATGTTTTTCTCTAAAAAAAGAAGCTACTGCTTTTAGACCTGAGTAGATGCCGATGTTCATGGACCTAATGCCATGTGTTCTTTTCACAGTGAGAGATAATACTCTGTCAGCTCAACTCCTTGGCAACACGTTTGGTTTCAGTTTCTCTTCCTTTATACCAGTTCTTTGTCTACCTGTCATAATTCTGTAACCTTTTAGGTTGGACTTGGTTATTTATATGCAGTTTCTAACATGTTAAGTCTTCAGATTCACACCAGAGACAAAATGGATTTTTCTGTGTTCTTCAAATTGTGTGCTACAAACTCCAGAAAGCTCTGGAAAACACTAAATGTTTTTCCTTTACCAGTTTTATTATTGAAGATATTTATTTATTTATTTTGTGGTACTATGGATTCAACTGAGGGGCATTCTATCTCCAAGCTACACTCCCAGCCCTTTTTTTTTTTTTAAGTTTGAAACAGGGTCTCATTAAGTTGCAGAGAGCCTCACTAAGTAGCTGAGGCTGGCTATGAACCTGCAATCCTCCTGTCTCAGCCTCCCAATTACTGGGATTACAAGCATGCGCCACCACGCCTGGAATTATGTAGTGATTTTCTGGCAGGGCCACCATTAACTTTTTTTGTGTGTGGGGAGATTGAACCCAGGGACCTTTTATCTCCAAGCTACACTACCAGACTGGTTTTCTTATGTGGAAACAGGGTCTCACCAGGTTGCTGAGAGCCTAAGTTGCTGAGGCTGGCTTCAAACCTGTGATCTTCTGTGTAAGCCTCCCAAGAACTGGGATTACAGGCATGAGCCACCATGCCCAACCACCATTAACTCTTTTTTTTTTTTTTTGTGGTATTGGTGATTGAACCCAGGATCATTCTACCTCTGAACTACACCCCCAGCCCTATTTTTATTCTTTATTTTGAAATAGGGTCTTACTAAGTTGTGGAGGGCCTTGCTAAGTAGCTGGGACTGGCCACAAACCTGCGATCTTCCTGTCTCAGCCTCCCAAGTACTGGGATTTTAAGTGTGTGCCACTACACCCGGTGCATGCAAGTTTTTTTTGTTTTTGTTTTTTGTTTTTTGTGGCACCGGGATTGAACCCAGGGGCGTTCTACCTCTGAGCTACACCTCCGGCCCTATTTTTTATACTTTATTTTGAAACCGGGTCTCACGAAGTTGCAGAGGCCTCACTAAGTAGCTGAGGCTGGCCGCGAACCCAGATCCTCTGGTCTCCACCTCTCAAGTACTGGGATTACAAGCGTGTGTCACCACGCCCGGCTTGTTTTTTGTTTTTTAATAATGTTTCCAAGAATGTCTCTGAGGTAAATGTTTTGTTGTTTTTTTCTCTGTTACCCAACTGTAGACATTGGGGTTATTATTCTCTTTGCTGGGATACTAACTTTGGAACTTTCATGGTCTGGAAAATGTCTGTGTGTGTGTCTGTCCCTCCCTCCTCCTGTTTGTTTGTTTGTTTGTTTGTTTGTTGGATACTGGGGATTGAACCCAGGGTCTTTCTACCTCTGAGCTATACCCTCAGCCCTATTTTATTCCTTATTTTGAAATAAGGTCTCACTAAGTTGTGAAAGGCCTCACTCAGTTGCTAGGGCTGGCCATGAACCTATGATCCTCCTGTCTGTGTCTCCCAAGCGCTTGGATTATAGCCACCATGCCTGGCTAAACCTCTCTTCAAAAAATAAAAATAGTCGGGTGTGGTGGCGCAAGCTTGTAATCCCAGTACTTGGGAGGCTGAGACAGGAGGATCTGTACCGCAAAAAAATTTTAAAAATTAAAAATAGGGCTGGGGTTGTAACTCGGAGATAGAATGCCCTGGGTTCAATCCCTAGTACCACACACACACACACACACACACACACACACACAAATAATAATAATAATAATAATATCCGGGTGTGGTGGCGTGTGCTTGTAATCTTAGTACTTGGGAGGCTGAGACAGGAGGATCACAGGTTCTTGGCCAGCCTCAGCTACTTAAGCCCTCCACAACTTAGTGAGACCCTGTTTCAAAATAAAGAATAAAAAATAGGGCTGGGGATGTAGCTCAGAGGTAGAATGCCCCGGGGTTCAATCCCCAGTACCGCAAAAAAAACAATAATAATAATAATAGGTGAGCTGGGCGTGGTGGCAGGCCTGTAACTGTAGTGCTAAGAGACTGAACCAAGGAGGATTGCAGAGTTGAGGCCAGTTTCAGCAAATTGGCAAGACCCTATTTCAAAATAAAATAGAGCTGAGGGTCTAGCTCAGATGTATAAGGCCCCTGGGTTTCAATCCTCAGTTCCAAGAAAAAGTAGGTAAAGAGTAATGGTATAATGTTAAGTTGCAAATTCTGATTCTGTGGGTCCATAGTGGGCCCTAAAGTTCTGTGTTTATGACAAGCTCCCAATGCTGCTGGTTCTTAAACCATACTTTGGGTATAGGATTATACATAAAGTATTTCAGTCAAAAATATGAGATTTATTTTCCTAGCAATATTGTGGGTTGGACCCAGGGCCTCATGCATGCATGCTAGGCTAGTTCTCTACCTCTGTTCTATACCTAGTTCTATACCTTCTATTACATTTACTTAATTTTTTATTCATTCATTTATTTATTTATTTACTTATTTATTGCGGTACTCGGGATTGAACCCAGGGGCATTCTACCTCTGAGCTATACCCCCAGCCCTCTTTTTTATTCCTTATGTTGAAACAGGGTCTCACTAAGTTGCGGAGGGCCTCACTAAGTAGCTGAGGCTGGCCGCGAACCTACTATCCTCCTGTCTCAGCCTCCCAAGTACTGGGATTACAAGTATGCACCACCACGCCTGACTTATTTTTTATTTTAAACAAGGTCTTGCTAAGTCACTCAGGCTGGGCTAGAGGTTGCTTTCCTCCTGCCTCAGCCTAATGAGTAGCTGGGATTACAGACGTGTGCCACCATGCCCAGTCATTTTGAGATTTTTTTTTAGGGAGGCATAAAAAACAATGTTTATTCAATGATTGAATACAGATACTTGTTAATTTTTGAAACATTTTAAGAGCAAAATTGTGTGGTTATTTTATCAGCAGACCCATTTAGAGCAAAATAATAGCCATAAAACTTCAAAAGGATTTGTTCTGCTAAAAACAAGCTGGATTTGAGGATGGGAAGAACATACAGTACAGAGCAAACAGGGAGATGGCGGTGGGAACTGTGTTCGTGTGAAAAGACAAACAGCTTGACAAGTGTGTCAGAGTGCAACAAGACATAAATCTGAAGAAGCTGTCAGAGTCAGACATTGAGGGACCTTGAAAGCCAGAAGGTATTAAATGCATCATGCAGTTTTTGTAAAAATAGACACACATTTTGTTAAGGAAAACAAGCCCTTGAGTGAATCTTAACTTTTCTGCCCAATAAACAAGTGGTATAGGCTTCATATTTTGTCATTCAAGATCATCCAGACCATAGCTACAACCAGCACATCTTTCATTTTTCTTAGGCTTTCCTCTCTCCTGTGTTTTAAGCCAATTAATTACTCTTTCTTTTTGTGTGGTACTAGGGATTGAACCCAGGGGCATATTGCCTCCAAGCTGTACCCCAGCCCTATTTTTTAATCTTTATTTTGAAACAGGGTCTCACTAAGTAGCTGAGTCTGTCCATGAACCTACGATCCTCCTGTCTCAGCCTCCCAAGTAGTGGGATTAAAGTGTGTGCCACCATGCCCGGCTATCCTTTCTTATAACTTATTCCCACATGTATTTATCCTGCCTAAGAGTCTAACTCCTTCCTCTCCAAAATACACACATATACATACACACACACCAAAAACTGTCTTTCATGTCCTGTCCATGTTTCAGGATTTCATTCAAATTCCACATTTATGGCCAGGCGTGGTGGCGCACGCTTGTAATCCCAGTACTTGGGAGGCGGAGACCAGAGGATCCGGGTTCGCAGCCAGCCTCAGCTCACTTGCGCTCTCTCTCTCTCTCTCTCTACCTAGTGAGGTCCTCTGCAACTTCGTGAGACCCGGTTTCAAAGTAAAGCATAAAAAATAGGGCCGGGGGTGTAGCGCAGAGGTAGAACGCCCCTGGGTTCAATCCCTGGTACCGCAAAAAAAAAAAAAAAAAAAAAACTTGGCAGGCCCAGAAGTGGTGGTGCACACCTGTAACCCCAGAACTTGGGAGACTGGCATAGGGGGATCTTAGGTTTGATGTCAGCCTCAGCAACTTAGCAAGACCCTGTTTCAAAATAAAAATAGGGCTGGGGGGTCTAGCTCAGAGGTAGAACATCCCTGGGTTCAATCCCTAGTACCCCCCACACACACCGCTGCCAAAAAAAAAAAAAACTGACAGGGAGATAGAAATGGGGAGTTGTTGCTCAGTGGGTGTGAAGTTTCAGTTATGTAAGATAGATAAATTCTAGAGATGTTAATACAGCATAGTACCTATAATCCAGGCATGGTGGTGCACACAATCCCAGTACTTGGGAGGCTGAGACAGGAAGATCACAGGTTTGAAGCCAACCTCAGCAATTTAGTGAGACCCTGTTTGAAAATAAAAAGGGCGCTGGGCATGGTGGCACACGCTTGTAATCCCAGTACTTGGGAGGCTGAGACTGGAGGATCCGGGTTCGCGACCAGCCTCAGCTACTTAGTGAGGCCTCCGCAACTCAGTGAGACCCTGTTTCAAAATAAAGAATAAAAAATAGGGTTGGGGGTGTAGCTCGGAGGTAGAATGCCCCTGGGTTCAATCCCTAGTACCGCAAAAAAAAAATAAATGAAAAGGGCTGTTGAGTCGGGCGTGGTTGCGCACGCTTGTAATCCTAGTACTTGGGAGGCGGAGACCGGAGGTTCCTGGTTCGAGGCCAGCCTCAGCTACTTAGTGAGGCTCTCTACAACTTCGTGTGACCTGGTTTCAAAATAAAGTATAAAAAATAGGGCTGGGGGTGTAGCTCGGAGGTCGAATGCCCCTGGGTTCAATCCCCAGTACCCCCCACACACACACACACACAAAAAAAGGGCTGTTGGTGTAGCCTGGAGGTAAATGCCTCTGGGTTCAATCCCCAGTACCAAAACAAACAAAACAAAATCTATAGTACCTATAGTTAATAATATGGTCCTGTGCTGTTTGTTAAGATAAATCTCTTGATAAATGTTCTTACCACCAAAACTTAAGTGTATAAATAAATCCCACCACCCTTGTTTAGTACATCAACCACATACATCCCAGGTGCATGTGTCTAGACTCACCAAAATGTGTATTCTAAATATGTGCAGTTTTTAAAATATATCAATTATACCTTAATAAAAGCTTTCTTAAGCCTGGCATGGTGGCGCACGCTTGTAATCCCAGTACTTGGGAGGCTGAGACAGGAGGATCACAGGTTCGTGGCCAGCCTCAGCAATTTATGAGGTTCTCCACAACTTAGTGAGACCCTGTTTCAAAATAAAGAATAAAAAATCGGGCTGGGAGTTTATCTCGAGGGTAGAATGCCCCTGGGTTCAATCCTCAGTACCACTAAAAAATAAATAAATAAAAGCTTTTTTCAAAACTATGTCAACATTTTTTCTAAGGTAGAATTTAACTTAAAAACAACAAGGCTGGGCGTGGTGGCTCACGCTTGTAATCCTAGTACTTGGGAGGCTGAGATAGGAGGATCATGGGTTTGAGGACACTCAGCAAGTAATGAGACTGATCAACCTAGTGAGACCCTGTTTCAAAATAAAAATAAAATAGGGCTAGGGAGCCGGGCGTGGTGGCGCACGCTTGTAATCCCAGTACTTGGGAGGCGGAGACCAGAGGATCCGGGTTCGCGGCCAGCCTCAGCTACTTAGTGAGCTCCTCCGTAACTTCGTGAGACCCGGTTTCAATAAAGGATAAAAAATAGGACCGGGGGTGTAGCTTAGAGGTAGAATGCCCCTGGGTTCAATTCCCGGTACCGCAAAAAAAAAAAAAAAAAAAAATAGTGCTAGGGGTGTAGCTTGGAGGTAGATGCCCCTGGGTTCCATCCACAAAAAAAAAACAAGGCAGGGGACTTGGGGTGTAACTCAGTGAGGCCCCCGGCTCAGTCTCCAGCATTAAACCGACCAAACATCAGCAAGGCAATCCCCAGCAACAAAAAGACTGACAAGACTTTCTACTAATGTTTTATAAATACATATATATATATGGTTTTTGTTGTTTATGGTGCAAGAGATGGAACCCAGGACCTTACCCATACTAGACAAACACTCTGCCACTGCTGTATCTCCAGCCCTAAGATTTATTTTTAATTGACAATTAAAAATTATATATATTTATAGTGATTAAACCTGCAATCCTCCTGTTTCAGCCTCCCAAGTACTAGTATTACAGGTATGTGCCACCATTCCTGGCTCATGTCATATATATATATATATTTTTTTTTTTAAGCATTTATTGGTTTGAAGGTTGGTTAGAAGATTCATACATTGTGAATGGTTGCTTTCTCTTGTCTGTATCAGAGTTTCTCAACCTCGGCACTATTGACATATTGAGCCTATAATTCTTTTTGTCTGTGTGTGTGGTACTAGGGATTGATTGAACCCAGAGGCATTCTACCTTCGAGCTACACCTCCAGCCTGATTTTATTTGGAAACATCTTGCTTGGTTGATGAGAGTCTCCTTACTTGCTGAGGCTGTCCTTGAACCTGCAATCCTCCTTTCTCAGCCTCCCAAGTACTGGGATTACAGGTGTGGGTCACCACGCCCAGCTGGGCCTGTAATGTGTGTGTGTGTGTGTGTTTGTGTGTTAGTTACTGGGGATTGAGCCCTCCAAGCTATGCCCCAGCCCTATTTTGTTTTTTTATTTGGAAAGGTCTCACTAAGTTGCTGAGGGCCTCGTTAAATTGCTGAGGCTGTCCTCAACCCTGTGATCCTCCTGTCTCAGCGTTCCAAGTACTGGGATTATAGACATGTGCCACCACCTGGCTGGGCCTGTAATTCTTTGTGGTGGATTGACCTGTTCCTCCTAGGATGTTTAGTAGTGTCTGTATCCACTGGGATGTCAGTAGTGACACCCCACCCTAGTAGTATCAATTAAAAATGTCTCCAGACCTTGCCAAATGTCTCGGGAGTCATAGTCACTCCAAGTTGAGAATTTTGGGTCTATTGGTTGTCTTTTCAACCTTACCTTTTTTTCTTCTGGTTATTTTCAGAAAAAAAAAAGTTAGAACTGAATTCTGGAGTGTAATTTAACATCCTGTCACCAGTTTCCTGTTAATTGGTAGTTGGGATCTAGAGGCGTGATATTAATTTCAGGCATCATTGTTCTGATTGACACGATTACATCATAGTTGGTGGTGCTTTTTCTTCCATCATGAGGCACATAATGTCCATTGAATAACCACTGATGCCTAATTCATTCACCAGGGTACTTGTTTTTTTGTTTTTGTTTTGCGGTACCGGGGATTGAACCCAGGGGTGTTTTACCTCCGAGCTACACCCCTGGCCCCATTTTTTATACTTTATTTTGAAACCGGGTCTCACAAAGTTGCGGAGGGCCTCACTAAGTAGCTGAGGCTGGCCGCGAACCCAGATCCTCCGGGCTCAGCCTCCCAAGTACTGGGGTTACAAGCGTGCGCCACCACGCCCGGCTTGTTTGTTTTAAAATGTATGTTTTTATTTAGATAAGTTTTATCTTAAATAATAATCTGTGTTCTCCTTTACTAAAGGAAGGGGAAATGGAAGGTGAGGCTGTCGAAGCCATTGTGGAGGAGTCTGAAACTTTCATTAAAGGAAAGGAGAGAAAGACTTACCAGCGACGCCGGGAAGGGGGCCAGGAAGAAGATGCTTGCCATCTACCCCAGAACCAGACGGATGGGGGTGAGGTGGTCCAGGATGTCAATAGCAGTGTACAAATGGTCATGATGGAACAGCTTGATCCTACCCTTCTTCAGATGAAAACTGAAGTAATGGAGGGTACAGTGGCTCCAGAAACAGAGGCTGCCGTTGATGATACCCAGATCATAACCTTGCAGGTTGTAAATATGGAGGAACAGCCCATAAACATAGGAGAGCTTCAGCTTGTTCAAGTACCTGTTCCTGTGACTGTACCAGTTGCTACCACTTCAGTAGAAGAACTTCAGGGGGCTTATGAGAATGAAGTATCTAAAGAGGGCCTTCCAGAAAGTGAACCCATGATATGTCACACCTTACCTTTGCCTGAAGGTTTTCAGGTGGTGAAAGTGGGGGCCAATGGAGAGGTGGAGACACTAGAGCAAGGGGAACTTCCCCCTCAGGAAGATCCTAGCTGGCAAAAAGACCCAGACTATCAGCCACCAGCCAAAAAAACAAAGAAAACCAAAAAGAGCAAACTGCGTTACACAGAGGAGGGCAAAGATGTGGACGTGTCTGTGTATGATTTTGAAGAAGAGCAGCAGGAAGGTCTGCTGTCGGAGGTTAATGCAGAGAAAGTGGTTGGTAATATGAAGCCTCCAAAGCCAACAAAAATTAAAAAGAAAGGTGAGTAAGTTTATCCATAATAGTCTCATAAAATCATTTTGGGATAAAGCACATATAGTTCTTACCAAGTTACTTTATTTTATAGTAAATATGTTTTTAAAGGTTATTATGTGGGTACCAGTTTTTTCTTTAACCAGTCTAGAAGTTTTTTATGTTTTTAAGTGCTTAAAGAGAAAAGTAAATCTATTAGTAACATGAGATAGTTTCAACTTAGTATTCCTTAGATTGGATTCAGTTATAAAAATCTAATATATTTGTAGGATTTAAAGATCAGGATTAATCTTAACACTTTAAAACCCTGCAGCAAGTTAAGTGTTTTATTTTGTGTATAGGTGTAAAGAAGACATTCCAGTGTGAGCTTTGCAGTTACACGTGTCCACGGCGTTCAAATTTGGATCGTCACATGAAAAGCCACACTGATGAGAGACCACACAAGTGCCATCTCTGCGGCAGGGCATTCAGAACAGTCACTCTCCTGAGGAACCACCTTAACACACACACAGGTGCTGGATAAGAATGTGGGGACTACAACATGATAAAGGTTAAAACTTGGGGTTAAGTGTCCTCTAAACTGATTACAGCAGCAAGAAGTTAAAGTAGAAAGGTTTTGTTCCTGTCATGCTCTTTTTTGTAATCTTGATTTCATTGTAAGCAAGTGGACTTTATTCATTTTTTTAGTTATAGGCAAATGTCAAGAAAGCTTAGTGGGAAATAATCCAAATGATATAAGGATGATAATTCAGAAATAGGCTAGCTGTAAGAGTTACTTAGAATAATTCCTAAAGACTTTATCATTATGTTGCTGAGGTTTTAGCAACAATGACAAAAAATGAACCGAAATAGTTCTAGGCAACAAATGTCAGTCACTCTAAGGAAGAAAATTAGAAGTAGAAGTAAAATCATACCTTTTTAAAAACCATAACATTTTCTGTTTCTGGTTGTTTTACCTCAAGGAAGATCAGTAATTCATAATCTGAGAATAGAAAGTTCAAGACATCATTCTGGCAATTCAATTATTTGTTCAACTGCCAGATATACCTTTTTTTTTTTTTTTTTTGCGGTGCTGGGGATTGAACCCAGGGGCATTCTACCTCTGAACTACGGCCCCAGCCCTATTTTTTATTCTTTATTTTGAAACAGGGTGTCACTAAGTTGTGGAGGGCCTCACTAAGTAACTAAAATGAGATCCTCTGGTCTCAGCCTCGCAACTGGGATTACAAGCGTGCGCCACCATGCCCGGCTCAGATATACCTTAATTTGATATTCAGATATTCTAACATTAGCTTCATTTTGGTAATGGGCAGGTTCCAATGGTGGGATTGCACACTGGGTTTCTCCAGCTTGCTTCTGGATGCTTTGTATTTTCAGTGTAGGTACTTGGCTACAAGTCCTCTCACTCAGTTATTCACACAGAATAGTTTCTTCTATCCATACTCTCTACCTCATGCAAAATAGCTTTTCCTTTATATTCTCTACCTAATTGAATATGAAAACTCTTTTATTTGATGTACTGGTTGTTAAATAAATATGACCAAATGTAGCCAGGGATGGTGGCGCATGCCTGTGGTCCCGGGGCTTGGGAGACAGAGGAGAATCACAGGTTCGAGGACAGCCTCAGCAAATAATGAGACTCTCATCAATTTAGTGAGACCCTGTTTCAAAATAAAAATAAAATAGGCTGGGTATGTAGCTGGGAGGTAGAATGCCCTGGGTTCAGTCCCCAGTACCACCAAAAGATGTCTTTTGACTTACAAGCAGTATGTGGTACATTAGTATATTCTTTGCTGAGTGACAGTCATTTTATCTTATGTTACTATTTTAATTTTTGTGATACTTGGGATTGAACCCAGGGGCATTCTAACACTGAGCCATATCTCCAACCCTTTATTTTTTTATTTTTATTTTTATTTTTTTTTTTTTGCAGAACTGGGGATTGAACCCAGGGGCATTTTACCTCTGAGCTACACCCCCGGCCCTATTTTGTATACTTTATTTTGAAACCGGGTCTCACAAAGTTGCGGAGGGCCTCACTAAGTAGCTGAGGCTGGCCACGAACCCGGATCCTCTGGTCTCCGCCTCCCAAGTACTGGAATTACAAGTGTGCACCACCACACCCGGCCCAACCCTTTATATTTTGAATAAGGGTCTTGCTAAGTTACCTTTCACTGGCTTCGAACCTGCCATCTTCCTGTCTCAGCTTCCCGAGTACTAAGATTACAGGCATGTGCCACCACACCTAGCAACTAAGTGATTTTACTAATCACTTAGATTTTACTAGGATCAACTAAGTGATCCTAGTTTCTACTCAGACACTTGATAATAGGTTTTATTTGATACTTTGAAGACAGTATAATAGGAGGTTTTTTTTGTGTGTGTGTGGTACCAGGGATTGAACCCAGGGGCATTCTACCTCTTAGCTACACCCCCGGCCCTATTTTTTATCCTTTATTTTGAGACCGAGTCTCATGAAGTTGCAGAGGGCCTCACTAAGTAGTTGAGGCTGGCCGGAAACCTGGATCCTCCGGTCTCCGCCTCCCAAGTACTGGGATTACAAGCGTGCGCCATCATGCTCGGCCATAGGAGCATATGTTTAAAGTAGCTGGCTGTGTGATAGGACTTGCCAACATGGGCGTGCCTTTATATGGGCATTCTGTCCTGGTCTAGTTCTCAGCTTTGAAAATGAGAAATTCAGGCCGAGCACATTGGTACACACCTCTGATCCCAGTACTTGGGAGGCTAAAACAGGATGATTACGGGTTTGAGGCCAACCTCAGCAATTTAGTGAGGCCCTGTTCCAAAATAAAAAGTAAAGCCAGGCGTGGTGGCACACACTTGTAATCCCAGTACTTGGGAGGCTGAGACAGGAGGATCACAGGTTTGTGGCCAGCCTCAGCAACTTAGTGAGGTCCTGTTTCAAAAAAATAAAATAAAATACAGCTAGGGGTGGAGCTCAGAGGTAGAATGCCCCTGGCTTCAATCCCCAGTACCAAAAAATAAAATAGGACTGGGGCTATATCTTGGAAGTAGAATGCCTCCTAATTCAACCTCCATTATCCCCCCCAAAAAAAGAAAATAATAGATTCGGTCTGCCTGGTTCCCTAGAGCTGATTTGGTAGGACTGATCCATTATTAACCGAACCTGCAGGAGTATACCAATACCAGAGTATTGGTGTATGGTGAGAAATATATCTTCTTTTTCTCTCTCTCTTTTTTTTTTTGTTGTTTTGTGGTACTGGAGATTGAACCCATTGGTGTTCTACCTCTGAGCTACACCCCAGCCCAATTTTTTTATTTTGAAACAGGGTCTCTCTAAGTTGCTGAGGCTGTCTTTTTATTTTCTAAATGCACTTGTATTGCATTCCAGGGGGCACCCTCGCTTATGTCAAGATGTTATAGCAAATGAGAGGTGACTTGGAAATCATGGACCTTGAGCAGAGGGACATAGGTGGTCATGTGGTACAGCCTGATAGAAATCCCTACACCGTAACAGTGTCCACTTCTTTGCTAGTTGCTATACTTGTTTCAACCAGAGGCAAGCCCTTTCTCTCCCATAGATACTACAAGGAAACAACAGAACTTATTCACTTTACTTTGTTCTAACAGAAATGAATGCTGCTTTCATTCTCTTTCTCTCTCTCTTTTCATCCCCCAATTGTGGGTTTTTGTTTTTGTTTTTTGTGGTGGTGGTACTGGGGGTTGATCTTGGAGGCATTCTACCACTGAGCTTAATTTTTTTATTTTGAAACAGAGTCTCACTAAGTTGTGGAGGGCCTTGCTAAATTGCTGGTGCTGGCTATGAAGGTGCAATCCTTCTGTCTCAGCCTCCCAAGTACTAGGATTATAGGCGTGTGCCACCACGCCCAACTCCCAACCCATTTATTTATTTGGGTTTTTATTTATTTATTTTTGTAGTATTGGGAATATAAGTTGCTGACAGCCTCACTAAGTTCCTGAGACTGGCTTCAAACCTGTGATCCTCCTGTCTCAGCCTCCCAAGTACTGGGATTACAGGTGTGTACCATCATACCCAGCTTATTCTTATTTGTTTCTTTTTGTGTGTGGGGGGGGTATGGAGATGGACCCAGGGGCAGTCTACCTCCGAGCTAAACCTCATGCCCTATTTTATTTTTTTATTTTGAAACAGGGTCTCACTAAGTTGCAGATGGCCTCACTAAGTTGCCGAGGCTGGTTGTGAACCTGTGATCCTCCTGTCTCAGCCTCCCAAGTACTGGGATTACAAGCGTGCACCACAATGCCCAACTATTTTTTGCTTTTTTTTTTTTTTTTTT
>PVJS01030360.1:0-11075 GCA_004027185.1 Glis glis | reverse complement strand
TTACAAGCGTGCACCACCACGCCCGGCTTATTTTTTGCTTTTGAACAGGGTCTCACTAAATTGCTGAGGCTGGCCTTGAACCTTTGAACCTCCTGTCTCAGCCTCTCAGGTACTGTGATTACAGACTTGCACCACCACACTCAGCTCTCTTTCTCTTGATAATTATTTTATTGACTTATCCTTACCACCAGACTGTACACGTTTGTTTTTGTTTTTGTTTTTGTTTTTGTTTTGCAGTACGGGGGATTGAACCTGGGGGCATTCTACTTCCAAGTCAAACCCCCAGCCCTATTTTTAATTCTTTATTTGGAAACAGGGTCTCACTAAGTTGCGGAGGACCTCACTAAGTAGCTGGACTGTTTCTTGGAATTTTTTAGTTACTCTCATACTTCTCTCTAGGATTCTCTCTCTTTTTTTTTTTTTTTTTTTGCGGTACTGGGGATTGAACCCAGGGGCGTTCTACCTCTGCGCTACGCCCCTGGCCCTATTTTTTATACTTTATTCTGAAACCAGGTCTCGCGAAGTTGCGGAGGGCCTCACTAGGGAGAGAGAGAGAGAGAGAGACTGGGGGAGAGAGAGAGAGAGAGCTGAGGCTGGCCGTGAACCGGGATCCTCCGGTCTCCGCCTCCCAAGTACTGGGATTACAAGCATGCGCCACCATGCCCGGCTAGGATTCTCTTTCTTTTTTTTTTCTTTTTTGTGGTACCGGGGATTGAACGTGGGGGCATTCTACCTCCACGCTACGCCCCGGCCCTATTTTTTATCCTTTATTTTGAAACCGGATCTCACGAAGTTGCGGAGGGCCTCGCTAAGGGGAGAGAGAGAGAGAGTGAGTCAGGGAGAGAGAGAGCGAGAGAGCTGAGGCTGGCCAAGAACCCGGATCCTCCGGTCTCCGCCTCCCAAAGTACTGGGATTACAAGCGTGCGCCACCACGCCCGGCTCTTTATTTTCTTAAAAAAAGAATTTCTACAGGTTGCTGATCAGATTCATTACATTGTGACTTTTCCTAATTCCATTCTCAAAGGTAGCCTTCTTTGTTTTGGGTGTGTAGGGTTACCTTGCTGTCGCCCTTTACCTGCCACTCACAATTAAAGATGGTTACTAGTTTCTGTATAAGTCTATAAAAAGCGCACCGTGAGCCAGACTTGGTGGCTAAAGCCTGTAATCCCAGTATGTGAGAGGCCAGGCAGTAGGATTGCAAGATCTAGGACAGCCTCAGCAATATAGTGAGACTCTCAGCAATCTAACCAGACCCTGTTTCAAAACAAAAAAAAAAAAATTTTTTTTTTAAAGGGCTGAAAGCCAGGCAGGGCGTGGTGGCACATGCTTGTAATCCCAGTACTTGGGAGGCGGAGACTGGAGGATCCGGGTTTGCCGCCAGCCTCAGCTACTTAGTGAGGCCCTCCGCAACTTCATGAGACCCAGTTTCAAAATAATGTATAAAAAATAGGACCGGAGGTAGAACACCCCTGGGTTCAATCCCTGGTACCGCAATAAATAAATAAATAAATAAATAAATAAATAAATAAATAAATAAATAAAATAAAGGGCTGGAAGCTGGGTGTGGTGGTGCATGCTTGTAATCCCAGTACTTGGGAGGCTGAGATTGGAGGATCGCAGGTTCTCGGCCAGCCTCATCTATTTAGTGAGGCCTTCCGCAACCTTGTGAGACCCTGTTTCAAAATAAAAAATAAAGCCGGGCGTGGTGGCACACACTTGTAATCCCAGTACTTGGGAGGCTGAGACTGGAGGATCCGGGTTCGCGGCTAGTCTCAGCTACTTAGTGAGGTCTTCCACAACTTAGCGAGACCCTGTTTCAAAATAAAGAATAAAAAATAGGGCTGGGGGTGTAGCTTGGTGGTAGAATGCCCCTGAGTTCAGTCCCCAGTGCTGCAAAAAAAAGGGGGGGCCTGGAGCTGGGCATGGTGGTGCACGCCTATAATCCCAGTTCTTGGAAGGCTGAGACCAGAGGGTTTCAGGTTTGACAACCTCTGCAAGTAATGAGACTCTCATCAAGCTAGTGAGACCCTGTTTCAAAAATAAAATAGGGCTGGGGGTATAGCCCAGAGGTAGAGTGCCCCTGAGTTTAATCCATAATACCAAAAATAGGCACTGTAGTGTGTCAGCTTTATCTGTTTAGTATGGCCACTATTATCTGAGCATGATATTTCTTTTTTCTTTTTTTTTTTGGTACTAGGGATTGAACCCAGGGACATTCTACCTCTGGGATATACCCCCAGACCTTTTTTTTTTTTTTTTTTTTTTTTTTTTTTTTTTTTTTTTTTTTTTTTTTTTTTTTTTTTTTTTTTTTTTTTTTTTTTTTTTTTTTTTTTTTTTTTTTTTTTTTTTTTTTTTTTTTTTTTTTTTTTTTTTTTTTTTTTTTTTTTTTTTTTTTTTTTTTTTTTTTTTTTTTTTTTTTTTTTTTTGCGGTACCGGAGATTGAACCTAGGGGCGTTCTACCTCCAAGCTACACCATGGCCCTATTTTTATATTTTTATTTTGAAACTGGATCTCACGAAGTTGCGGAGGGCCTCACTAAGTAGCTGAGGCTGGCCGCGAACTGGGATCCTCCGGTCTCCGCCTCCCAAGTACTGGGATTACAAGCATGCGCCACCACACCTGGCCTTATTTTTTATTTTGAAACAGGGTCTCACTAAGTTGCTGTTGACCTTGCTAAATTGCTGAGGCTGGAGGCTGGCCTTGAACCTGTTGATCCTCCTGTCTCAGCCTCTCAATGTTAAAATATTAGATGAATTGAAGCTGGGTATGGTGGTACACACCTGTAATCCCAATACTTGGGAGGCTGAGACAGAAGGATCACAGGTACAAGACCAACCTCAGAAACAGTGAGACTCTCAGCAACCTAGTGAGACCCTATTTCCAAAGAAAGACATAAAAAGGCCTGGGGATGTAGCTCCACCTGGGTTCAATCTCTGGTACCACAAAAATAAAAATAAAAAACAAATATTTGATGAATTGACATTCAGATCATAGAATTAGACGTGAATATTTAAAAGTGATCTATTTAGGCCATGCATGGTGGCGCACACCTGTAATCCCAGTACATAGGAGGCTGAGACAGGAGGATCACAGGTTCGAGGACAGCCTCAGCAATTTAGTGATGTTCTCAGCAACCTAGGGAGACCCTGTTTCCAAATAAGAAATAAAATAGGGCTGGGGGTGTAGCTCGGAGGTAGAATACCTCTGGATTCAATTCCCAGTACCACCAAAAAAAAGTTATTTGTTTAAATTACCTAAAAGGCAGTACTACTTTGTAAAACCTTTGATAAATCTCTGGACCAACCTTCCTTCCTCCCTCCCTTCCTCCCTCTCTCCCTCCCTCCTTCGCAGGGGTATGCTACCTCTGAGCTCTACTCCCATTTTTATTCTTTATTTTGAAACAGGGTCTTGCTAAGTTGCAGAGGGCCTCACCAAGTAGCTGAGGCCAGGTGTGAACCTGCGATCCTCCTATCTCAGCCTCCCAAGTACTGGGATTACAAGTATGTGCCACAACACCTGACATTGGAATTTCTTATCAAAACAAATTTATATGCTGGGCATGGTAGCGCATGCCTGTAATCCCAGTACTTCAGAGGCTGAGACAGGAGATCTCTGAGGACAGCCTCAGCAATGTAGCACAACTCTCAGCAACCTATCAAGATCCTGTTTCTTTTTTTGGGGGGGGGGTTCCACCTCCACGCTACACCCCCGGCCCTATTTTTTTTTTTTTTTTGTTTATACTTTATTTTGAAACCAGGTCAGAGAGAGAGAGAGAGATTGATGTTTCTCACATCCTGAGGCTAGTATAAATTCAGCTGGGCCTTCCCATAACTTGTAGAGCTACAAAACTAGTGCAGAGTTCAAGGGATGACTAGGGTCTAATCTTACAGTGCTACTTGCTGAACTTGAAGTCATTAACTATGCTCTTTATCTTGCTTTTTCTCTTACTCATCCTTTCTCTAGGTACTCGTCCTCACAAGTGCCCAGACTGCGACATGGCCTTTGTGACCAGTGGAGAATTGGTGCGGCATCGTCGTTACAAACACACCCATGAGAAGCCATTTAAGTGTTCCATGTGTGATTATGCCAGTGTAGAAGTGAGTGTTCAGCCCCTTGTTGGTAGTTTTCTTAAGTAGACCATGATTCCAGTATGAGTATAAATACCCAGAATGACTTAAAGACACCCACCGACCCCCCAGAAAAGCTATAATTAATATGAAATGTTTACCTGTTAAAAATGAGTATCAAGCCGGGCGTGGTGGTGCACCCTTGTAATCCCAGTACTTGGGAGGCTGAGACCGGAGGATCGGGGTTTGCCGCCAGCCTCAGCTACTTAGTGAGGCCCTCCACAACTTCGTGAGACCTGGTTTCAAAATAAAGTATAAAAAATAGGGCTGGGGGTGTAGCTTGGAGGTAGAACGCCCCTGGGTTTTATCCCCAGTACCGCAAAAAAAAAAAAAAGAATACCAAGCCGGGCATGATGGCGCACACTTGTAATCTCAGTACTTGGGAGGCTGAGACCGGAGGATCTGGGATCACGGCCAGCCTCAGCTACTTAGGCCCTCCGCAAGTTAGTGAGACCCTGTTTCAAAATAAAGAATAAAAAATAGGACTGGGGGTGTAGCTTGGAAGTAGAATGCCCCTGGGTTCAATCCCCAGTACCGCAAAAAAAAAAAATAAGTACTAGTAGGCGTGGTGGCACACACTTGTAATCCCAGTACTTGGGAGGCTGAAACAGGAGGATCACAGGTTCGCGGCCAGCCTCAGCTACTTGGTGAGGCCCTCTGCAACTTAGTGAGACCCTGTTTCAAACTAAAGAATAAAAAATAAAAAATAGGGCTGGGGGTTTATCTCGGAGGTAGAATGCCCCTGGGTTCAATCCCCAATACTATAAAATAAAAAAAGAAGAAGAAGAAATACTATCTTACAGATTTTTCTAACTTCAGTACTCCAAAACTGAACTTTTGTGCCTAACCTATAGTGTTCATGTTTTTTTTTTAATTTCTTTGTTTTTTGTTTTTGTTTTGTTTTATTTCTTTATTTGTGTTCATGTTAAAATCTGTATTAATGGAGGTATAAGAGGTTCGATTGCTTTCATGTTTCAGGTCAGCAAATTAAAACGTCACATTCGCTCTCATACTGGAGAGCGGCCATTCCAGTGCAGTTTGTGCAGTTATGCCAGCAGGGACACATACAAGCTGAAAAGGCACATGAGAACTCATTCAGGTAGGACTTCTCCCTTCCTGTATTACTGAGCTGCTTTTCAGTGGATCACATGAGACCCTGTGAACTAGTACATTCCTGGTTGCTTGCCTGAATGGAGAACTCTTAACCAGGTTTCTGGCATATCCTCTGAATTAATTATTCTAAAAATTATGTTAGAGAGTAGGTTTTGTTTCATTGACTTGAGTTTTTCTACAACATGGAAACAGTACTTTTAAGGGAGAAATAGAATTAAATTTAAATCTAGAATTTTTACTTTTAAAAGTCTGGATTAGAATATCTTAACATGTTCAGTTTTCCTAAGTAGTATCTTTTTCTAAAAAGAAACATTTGTTAGGTACTCCATCTAGTCCCCCCTAAAGGTAAGCATTACGGTAGGAACTCCCTGTTTCCAATGTGGAGGGTTCCGTAGCAGAGCTGGTAAAGGCAGAGGTGGCCAGCAGCAGTTTAGGAGTTGTCAATTTCTGAAGATAGTCATGAACTAACTGCTGGGACTGAGCCTCAGCCTTTCCAAGAAAGACTGTTGATTCTCTGTCCCAGCATATCTGCCACCTCAGTTACCCTCCAACTAAATCATAGTATTTATTTATTTAATTTGTTCATTCTGTATTTCCTTTTAAGGGGAAAAACCTTATGAATGTTATATTTGTCATGCTCGGTTTACCCAGAGTGGTACCATGAAGATGCACATCTTACAGAAGCACACAGAAAATGTGGCCAAATTTCACTGTCCCCACTGTGACACTGTCATAGCCCGAAAAAGTGATTTGGGTAAGTAGATTTACTAGAGGCAAATAAAACATTTTGACGGATTCATGAAAAGATGAGAACCATAAATAACTTCACCTTGTAACTCTTTTATGTTTTTATATTTTGTGTGTGTAGGCCTACAACTTAGTAAAAGCCATTGCTTAGCTGCTTTTCCCCCATCTCTTCTTTTTCTTGCTGCAGTCAAGCTACAAAATTCTCTCCTGAATATAGGTCATATATGAATTGGTGGGAACTATAATGGGAGGAAACAGAGTATACCTTTTTTTTTTTTTTTCTTTGCAGTACCAGGGATTGAACCCAGGGGCATTCTACCTCCGGGCTACACCCCCAGCCCTATTTTTTATTCTTTATTTTGAAACAGGGCCTCACTAAGTAGCTGAGGCTGGCCATGAACCCGCATCCTCCGGGCTCAGCCTCCCAAGTACTGGGATTACAAGCGTGCACCACCACACCCAGCTAGAGTATACCTTTTTAATTAGTAGCGTTCATTCCCCAAATAGGGAAGTGACACGAGATAGTTCAGACTAAGACCAAACCAATTCTGTGAGGTTTTTTTTTTTTTTGAACATTTGTTCTTTCTCTAAATAATTGGACTGTTTTATTGGTTTGGTGTTAACTATACCTGTGCATAGTTAGGTTGGAGGTTACATAGTACAGTTTATCAATAAACATTTTAGTATGACTCATACTTAAAGATACGTTCTGCCAGGCATGGTAGTACATGCCTGTAAACCCAGTACTTGGGAGGCTGAGATGGGAGGATCTCAGGTTTGAGATAGAATATCTTTGGGTTCAACCCCCAGTACCCAAAAAGAAAAAGATATGGTCACCTAGATTTCTCCCTTTATTTTCTTTCGTTCTGTCTCTATCTCTCTCATGTTACTGGGGATTAAGCCCAGGTGCATTCAACCTCTGAGCTATACTCTCTGCACTCTTTTTAACTTATATATACAGTGTGTATGTGTGTGTGTGTGAGATGCTACATTCTATGTCTGAGCTATACCCTCAACCTTAATTTATATTTTGTTTTTTAACTTATATATACAGTGTGTGTGTGTGTGTGTGTGTGTGTGTGTGTGTGTGTGTGTGTGTGATGCTACATTCTATGTCTGAGCTACACCCTCAACCTTAATTTATATTTTGTTTGGAAACAGTCTTGCTAAGTTACTGAGCTCCTCACTAAATTGCTGAGACTGGCTTTGAACCTGCGATCCTCCTGTCCACTTTTTTATTTTGAAACAGTGTTTTATTAAGTTACCACATGCTGGCCTTGAACCTGTGATCCTCCTGTCTCAGCCTCCCAAATACAGGGAATATAGGTGTGTACCTCCAGGCCCAGCTTCCTTTTATTTTTGTTTAAAAAGGAAATATCAAGCTGGGCATGGTAGCACACACCTGTAATACCAGTACTTAGGAGGTTGAGACAAGAAGATCACAGGTTTGAGGCCAATATATGGTAACTTAGTGAGATTCTCAGTAACCTAGCGAGACCCTGTTTTAAAGGCTGGGTGTAGTGGTACATGCTTGTAATCCCAGTTATTGGGAGGCTAAGACAGGAGGATCACAGGTTCAAGGACAGCCTCAACGAGTATTGAGACTCTCATCAACCTAACGAGACCCCGTTTCAAAATAAAAATAAAGCCAGGTGTGGTGGTGCACACATGTAATCCTAGTACTTGGGATGCTGAGACAGGAGAATCGCAGGTTCGCAGTCAGCCTGAGCAACTTAATGAGGCCATCTGCAACTTAGTGTGTGAGGCCCTGTTTCCAAATAAAAAATAAAAAAATTGGACTAGGGAGGTATCTCCGAGGTAGAATGCCCCTAGGTTCCATCCTCAGTAACACAAACACACACACACACACACACACACACACACATAATAATGATGATAATAATAATAACAACAACAACAACAACAGGGCTGGGGGTGTAGCTCAAAGGTAGAATGTCCCTGGACTCAATCCCCAGTATCACACACACAAAAAAAGAAAATTAAAAAGGGCTGGGGGTATAGCTTAGAGGTAGCATGCCTCTAGGTTCATTTCCCAGTACCAAAAAAAATAAAAAATAAAAAGGAAATATCAGCCAAGCGTGTTAGCACACACCCATAATCCCAGTACTTGGGAGGCTGAGACAGGAGGATCACAGGTTCCAGGACAGCCTCAGCAAAGTAATGAGATTCTCATCAACCTAGCGAGACCCTGTTTCAAAAAATAAAATAAAATAGGCTAGGGGGTGAAGTTTAGAGGTAGAATGTCCCTGAGTTCAATCCTTAGTATTACATACATACATACATACATGCATACATATATACATAAATAAATGGGAAATATCAAGGTCAGGTGTGGTGGTACACACCTATAATCCTAGTACTTGGGAGGCTAAGACAGTAGGATAGTAGGTTCAAACCTAGTCTCAGCAACTTTGTGAGACCTTGTTTCAAAAAAAAATAGAGCTGGGGGTGTATCTCAAAGGCAGAATGCCCTACGGTTCATTTTCCTGTACCGAAAAAATGAATAATGTCTTAGGAAATATGTGTGTGTGAGCCATTTGGCTATCTTATCTCCTTTCCAGTCAGCTCTCATGAAGAGTTATGTCACTCATAGTCTTGCCTCCCATTTGGCTTATACCTTATCACTCCAGAAAAATGACTTTTGCTGAGATTACCAGTGACCCACAAACAGAATGTAGTGAACATTCCACTCCCCCCCCCCATTTGATCCCCTACCAGTATTCTTAGTTGACTGCACTTGCCTCTTTAAAATGCTCTCTTCAGCCAGTCACAGTGGTGCACCCATGTAATCCTAGTACTTGGGAGGATGAGACACAATGATCGCAGGTTCAAGGCCAGCCTCAGCAACTTAATGATACCCTTAATAACTTTAGTGAGACTCTGTTTCAAAATAAAATAGGTTTGGAGGTGTAGCTCAGAGGTGGAATGCCCCTGGGTTTGATCCTCAGTACAACAAAACTTCCCTTGGCCTCTGTAACACTGCCTCCTGTTTTCTTCTTTCTCTTCAATCTTCTCTTGCTTTAGCCTTTTCTTCTCACTGGCCTTAACTATTAACCAACCAACCTCCCTCCCTCCTTGTCTTCCTTCCTTCCTCCCTCCCGCCCTCCCTCCCTTCCTTCCTTCCTTTCTTTTTTTGCAGTATGAGAGATTGGATTCAGGGGCATTCTACCAATAAGCTGTAACCCCAGCCCATTTGTTTGTTTTGTGGTACTAGATATTGAACCCAAGGGCATTCTACCTCTGAGCTACACCCCCAGCCCTTTTTTTTTTTTTAATGGTACTGGGGATTGAACCCCAGGGGCATTCTACCTCTGAGTTACACTCCTGGCCCTGTTTTATTTTTTATTTCAAAACGGGGTCTCACTAAGTTGCAGAGAGCCTCACTAAGTAGCTGAGGCTGGCCGCGAACCTGTGATCCTCCTATCTCAGCCTCCCAAGTACTGGGATTACAAGCGTGCACTACCACGCCCAGCTCTATTTTTATTTTTATTTGGAAACAGGGTCTTGCTAGGTTGATGAGAGACTCACTACTTGCTGAGATTTTCCTCAAACCTGTGATCCTCCTGTCTCAGCCTCCCAAGTTTGGGATTACAAGCGTGTGCCACCACGCCTGGCTGTGCCTAGCTTTTAACTCTTAAATTTTTTAAGGCTTGACCCACACTCTTCCTTTTCACTCTTTTTTTTTTTTTTTTTTTTTTTGTGGTACCGGGGATTAAACCCGGGACATTCTACCTCCGCGCTACACCCCCGGCCCTATTTTTTTATACTTTATTTTGAAACCGGGTCTCACGAAGTTGCGGAGGGCCTTACTAGGTAGGTAGAGAGAGAGAGACAGGGAGAGAGAGAGAGAGAGAGAGAGAGCGAGCTGAGGCTGGCCGCGAACCCAGATCCTCCGGTCTCCGCCCCCCAAAGTACTGGGATTATAAGCATGCACCACCACGCCCAGCCGTTTTCACTCTTTTTGCCTTAATGATCTCATCAGCTCCCATGGTCTCTTAAGTCCTACTAATTCCTAAATTTATGTTCCTATTCTTTTTCTTTTTCTTTTACTTTTTTTTTTTTTTTTTTTTTTTTTTTTTTTTTTTTTTTTTTTTTTTTTTTTTTTTTTTGCAGTACTGGGGATTGAACCCAGGGGCATTCTACCTCCGAGCCTTACCCCCAGCCCTAGTTTTTATTCTTTATTTCAAAACAAGGTCTCACTAAGTTGCAGAGGGCCTCACTAAGTAGCTGAGACTGGCCATGAACCCACATTCTCCAGTCTCAGCCTCCCAAGTACTGGGATTACAAGCGTGCGCCACCACGCCTGGCTCAGACTTTTTCTTTGAGTTAGACTTACATAATCTTCTATCCCCATCCTTGCTTTGATATTACTGGTGTTTCATATTCAACATTTGTGAAACTGAAAGTCTAAAAGTGACGTACACCTCTCCACCAAAACAGACACACATAGCTTGGTCTTCACCCTTTTCCACTATTCTCTTTGTCTCAGTAAACGCCCCCAGCCACCAGCTGGTTCTCCACACTAAAATCCTGGAGGTCATCCCTGCTTGTTAACCCACCTTATTTTCCACACTCAGTGACTAAGTCCTATTGACCCCACTTCCTGGATTGCTTCTTCCCCTGCCATTCATATTCATTGCCATCCTCCTTGCTCAGGCTGCCATCCTCTCTCACCTATCCTATTTTGAATGTGTGTGTGGAGGGGTACTGGAGATGGAATCCCTATTTTACTTTTTATTTTGAAGCAGGGTCTCACTAATTTGCTGAGGCTGGCATGAACCTGAGACCCTGTCTTAGCCTCCTATCTACTGGTATTACAAGCCTGCGCCACCATGCCCAGCTCCGCTACACCCCCGGCCCTATTTTTTTTTATACTTTATTTTGAAACCGGGTCTCATGAAGTTGCGGAGGGCCTCACTAAGTAGAGAGAGAGAGGGAGAGAGAGCTGAGGCTGGCTGCGAACCCGGATCCTCCGGTCTCCGCCTCCCAAAGTTACTGGGATTATAAACTTGTGCCACCACACCCAGCTCTGTTTTGACTTTTTTTTTTTTTTTTTTTTTTTTTTTG
>PVJS01030359.1:11868-24247 GCA_004027185.1 Glis glis | reverse complement strand
TGAGGCCCTCCACAACTTCATGAGACCCGGTTTCAAAATAAAGTATAAAAAATAGGGACGGGGGTGTAGCGCGGAGGTAGAACGCCCCTGGGTTCAATCCCCGGTACCGCAAAAAAAAAAAAAGAATAAAAAATATGGCTGGGGGTGTAACTTGGGGGTAGAATGCCCCTGAATTCAATCCCCAGTACCGAAAAAAAAAATACCTTGGACTACCCAATTAATTAATTAATTAATTAATTAATTTATTTTTGTGGTACTGGGGGTTGAACCCAGAGGCATTCTATCTTTGAGCTACACCCCCGGTCCAATTTTATTTCTTATTTGGAAACAGGGTCTTGCTACGTTGATGAAAGTCTCATTCCTTGCTGAGGCTGTCCTAGAACCTGTGATCCTCCACCATGCCCTGCTATCCAATCAATTATAATGGCCCCTTTAGACCCCTTGTGGCTCCTCACTGCTCAGTTCTGGTAGTAAACAGATACTGGGAACATAAATGTTGCTCTCCCATCAAAGATGTCTAGGTGCAGCTGGGCATGGTGGGGCATGTTTGTAATCCCTGTACTTGGGAGGCTGAGACAGGAGGATTGCAGGTTCATAGCCAGCCTCAGCAATTTAGCGAGACTCTCAGCAACCTAGGGAGACCCTTTTTTTTAGTGTGTGCGTGTGTGTGTGTGTGTGTGTGTGTGTGTGTGTGTGTGTGTGTGTGGTACTGGGGATGGAACCCAGGGGCATTTTACCTCTGATCTACACCTCCAGCCCTATTTTATTTTTTATTTGGAAATAGGGTCTCGCTAAGTTGCAGAGGGCCTCACTAAATTGCTGAGGCTGTCCTCCAACTGCAATCCTCCTGTCTTAGCCTCCCAAGTACTGGGATTACAAGGGTGCGTCACCACACCTGGCTTATACTCCCAGCCCTATGTTATCTTTTATTTGGAGAGTCTAGATAAGTTGCGGAGGGCCTCACTAATTTGCTGAGGCTGGCTGTGAACCTGAGATTCTCCTGTCTCAGCCTCCTAAGTACTAGGATTACAGGCATGTGCCACCATGTCCGGCTCTTTTTTTAATTTTAATTTTTTATTTTTTTGTGGCATAGGGGATTTAATCTAGGGGTATTCTACCTCTGAGCTACACCCCCAGCTAATTTTATTATTATTATAATTTTTTATTTTTTTGCGGTACTAGGGATTGAACCCAGGGGCATTCTACCCCTGAGCTACGCCTCCAGCCCTATTTTTTTTTTCTTTATTTTGAAACAGGGTCTCACTAAGTAGCTGGGGCTGACCATGAACCTGTGATCCTCCTGTCTCAGCCTCCCAAGTACTGGGATTACAAGCGTGTGCCACAACGCCTGGCTTAATTTTATTTTGAAACAGCGCCTCCCTAAATTGCTGAAGCTGATCTCGAACCTGCAATCCTCCTGTCTCAGCCTCCCAAGTACTGGGATTACAGGTGTGTACCACCATGCCTGACTCTTTTTTTATTTTGTGGTACTGGGGAGACCTTGCTCCAGGAATTAGGAGAGGGAGCAGAGGCCACGCTCGCAGCCAGGTGGCTTTTCCTTTCCACTGTCTCCTGGATACAAGCTACCAGGTCCTTGCCGTAGCAAAAGTTACCTGGGGCGCTACCCAAGAAACAGTGGATCCACTACCCTCCCAGGGAGTTTCCTGAGGGGGATTTCCTTTTTTTTTTTTTTTTCCCGGTACTGGGGATTGAACCAGGGACATTCTACCTCTGTGCTCCACCCCCAGCCCTAGTTTTTATTCTTTATTTTGAAACAGGGTCTCACTAAGTCTCAGAGGACCTCACTAAGTAGTTGAGGCTGGCCGCGAACCCGGATCCTCTGGTCTCAACTTCCCAAGTTGAGATTACAAGCGTGTGCACCACCAAGCTCGGCTTTTATTCTTTATTTTGACACAGGGTCTCACTAAGTTGTAGAGAGCCTCACTAAGTAGCTGAGGCTGTCCTCGAACCTGCCATCCTCCTGTCTCAGCCTCCCAAGTACTGGGATTACAGAGTGCACCACGGATGCCTGGCTTTTTTGTTTGTGTGTTTTGGTTTGTTTTTTGCTGCCCTCTAACGGATGATCTAATTGGCCATCTTTTGCTCCCCTCCTGGAAGTCTCACTTTGGGGGAACACTTTCTCTGGTGGTAGAGGCCCGAGTCCTCCAGTTTCAGGAGATTTTGCGGCTCATCTCACCTCAGAATTCCCCTCTGTTCTCATCTCTCGGTGGCCTTCCACCCGGCTCCCAGCGCCGCCACAGGCTCACGCGACTGTTCATTTCTTCTGCCATTTCAGTGGGATTTAAGTAGGGACGGGATATAAACCCATACATCTAGTCACCATCTTGAACCAAAAGCCCCTAGAAGATGTCGCAATTTTTAAATTAACCATTGTTACCTAAAATAGAACAGGGGATATTTAAAAGTACAATTATGAGGAAATCTAACCACAGTGATGTTTTCTAAGTTAAAAAAAGACATTCAGCTCCAGGAATGGGATGGAATTACTCAGCAGGAATCCCTTTGGGTGCATTTCCCAAATGGTTGCTCTATCCAAATTCTTTTATTTTTTTTTTAGTTTTTCAGTACTGGGGATTGGATCCTGGGGTGTTCTACCTCCAAGCTACACCCCCAGCCCTTTTTGTTATTTTGAAAGAGTCTTGCTAAGTTGCTGAGGCTGATCTTGAACCTGTGATCCTCCTGTCTCAGCCTCCCAAGTACCAGGATTACAGGCGTGCGCCACTACGATCAGCTTTGTTTCACTTTTTAAGTTATTCCTTTAGCTGGGCATCCCTATACATGAGAAGCTGAGGTAGGAGGATTGTGAGTTCGAGGCCAGCCTCAGCAACTTAGTAAAAACCTGTTTCAAACTAAAAAATAAAAAAGGCTAGGGGTGTAGGTTGGAGGTAAAATGCCCCTGGGTTCAGTTCCCAGTACCACACACACATACACAAAAATAATAATAACTTTATTTTTTTTGTGGTACTGGGGATTGAACCCAGGGGCATTCTACCTCCAAGCTACATCCCCAGCTCTATTTTATGTTTAGTTTGAAACAGGGTCTCACTAGATTGATGAGAGTCTCACTCCTTGCTGAGGCTGTCCTTGAACCTGAAATCCTCCTGTCTCAGCCTCCCAAGTACCAAGATTACAAGCATGTGCCACCATGCCCAGCTAATAATAACTTTTTTAAAGGGCTGGCCGGGCGTGGTGGCGCACGCTTGTAATCCCAGTACTTGGGAGGCTGAGACTGGAGGATCCGGGTTCGCGGCCAGCCTCAGCTACTTAGTGAGGCCTTCCGCAACTTAGTGAGACCTTGTTTCAAAATAAAGAATAAAAAATAGGACTGGGGGTGTAGCTCGGAGATAGAATGCCCCTGGGTTCAA
Source organism: Glis glis (assembly GCA_004027185.1). Classification (NCBI taxonomy): domain Eukaryota; kingdom Metazoa; phylum Chordata; class Mammalia; order Rodentia; family Gliridae; genus Glis; species Glis glis. The sequence continues at coordinate 20,861 of PVJS01030359.1, read as the reverse complement.
TCCCCAGTACCGCAAAAAAAAAAAAAAAAAAAAGGTCTGGGAAGCCAGCATGGTGGTGCACACCTGCAATCTCAGTACTTAAAAGGCTGAGAGAGGAGGATCACAGGCTTGAGGTCAGCCTCAGCAATTTAGCAAGACTCTCAGCAACCTAGTGAGACCCTGTTTCAAAATAAAAAATAAAATAGGTCTGGGGGTATAACTCAGAGGTAGAAGGCCCCTGAGTTCCATCCCCAGTACCACACACAAAAAAGGGCTGGCTGTGTAGCTCAGAGGTAGAATGCTCCTGGGTTCAATCCCCAGTGCCACTAAATAAATAAATAAATAAATAAATAAATAATAAATAAATAAATAATAAATAAATAAATAAATAAATAGGTCTGGGGGTGTAGCTCAGAGGTAGAATGCCCCTCTGTTTATTCCCCACTACCAAAAAAATAAAAGGGGGGAGGCTGGGTATATAGCTCAGAGATAGAATGCCCCTGGATTCAATCTCCAGTACCACCACCACCACCACCAATAATAATAATAATAATAATAATAATAATATAATAAATAAAAATAAAACATCTTTCCATATTTGTTGAATTCCTTTCTCCTAGCCAGTCTCCCCACAATTTGTGGTCAAAGCTGCTGCGCCCGTCCTGCCCGGGCAAGGGGAAGGAGACGGGTCTCTTTCCCAAAGGAAGGCTGGTGCCCTTCAGCTGAAGATCATTATGAAGACTCTTAGTCTCAGAACTTCCCAGGTGGCATCCTGGCTTCTGAGAGCAGAGCAGACTGTCACCCAGGACACCCTGGCTCTGTCCTGTAAATCCAGAAGAGCTACGCAAAAAGTCAGCTGAGCCACCTCCTAGCCAGGCATAGAGGCGCACGCCTGTAATCCCAGGGCTGGGAGGCTGAGACAGGAGGATCGCAGGTTCAAGGCCAGCCTCAGCAACTTAGTGAGACTGTCAGCAACCTAGCAAGACCCTTTATAATATTTTTTAATATTTTTGTTTGGAAACAAAAATATTTAAAAAAAGGGCTGGGGGTATAGTTTGGAGGTAGAATGCCCCTGGGTTTAATTCCCAGTATCAACAACAACAAAACAAACAATCATTAGGTTGATATTCGGTGAAGCAATATTTAAATATTTATTATTATTATTATTATTATTATTTTGGTACTAGGGATTGACCCAAGGGCATTCTGAGCTACACCCCCAGCCCTTATAATTTTTTTGTTTTGGTACTGGGGAGTGAACCCAGAGGCATTCTACCTCCAAGCTACACCCCCAGCCCGATTTTATATCTTATCTGGAAACAGTCTCACTAGGTTGGTGAGAGCCTCGCTAAGTTGTTGAGGCTGGCTTTGAACCTGTGATCCTCCTGTCTCGGCCTCCCAAGTATTGGGATTACAAGCGTGTGCCACAATGCCCAGCTTAATTTTTTTTGTGGTACTGGGGATTGAACCCAGGGGTGTTCTACCTCTGAACTGCACCCCCAGTCCTAATTTTTATTCTTTATTTTGAAACAGGGTCTCACTAAGTTGCAGAGGGCCTCACTAAGTAGCTGAGACTGGCCGCAAATCCGGATCCTCCTGTCTCAGCCTCTCAAGTACTGGGATTACATGTGTGCGCCACCACACCTAGCTAATTTTTTTGTTTTGAAACATGGTCTCACTAGGTTGCTAAAAGTCTTGCTACATTGCTGAGGCTATCCTTGAACCTGTGATCCTCTGGTCTCAGCCTCCCAAGTCCTGGGAATACAGGCATGTGTCACCATACCTGGCACCAGCAACTTAAATATTTAAACTAGTTGGTATTTGTAAACTTGGAACACCATCCTCTCTCCCTTCCGTGGAGTTGTGCGGAAGTGGGTTCTTGTTATGTAAGAATAGAGGAGGACGCTCTGTTTCATAAGTTCGATTGGTTGATTCTGATTCCCCACCGGCAGGAGAACCAAGTGGACTTTTCCAAAATGAATTATTCCTTCCAGAAAGGCCTCACATGCTTTCCTTGGGACACTTGCGAGAGCACTCAGTCCCGGGGGACAGTGTGTAATGACTTCATGTGTCTGGTTCTTGCTCCCCAGTGGTTCTGAAACGTGGCTTTTCCTTTGAAAGCAAAGCTGCCTCGTCCTTTTTAAAGGACATCACGAGGCTCCCGGTGTGGCACGGTTCAGCCCTGGCGTCCACCACAAAGACATTTGTGTGTCCTTCTGGGGCTTTGGGCCAGGCACGCAGACTGCCCAAACTTTCAGCCCATCTGTCCCACAGAGGGCGAAGCCAGGTGTCTGCCAGGCCACAGCGATAGGAACACTGTTCGGGAACAAAGACGGCCACGGCTCTGGCCCTAGCAGCGGCCTGGGTACAGCCCCAGGCCACCCGTGCCCCGCCCCACCCCGGGCATTTGTGCACGTGGAGTGAGGAGGGAAAGGCCGGGAAGCCAGCTTGGCCTGACAAAAGGACAGTGTGTGGACAGCAGCTCCCCTCTGCTGGGGTAGCTGTGAAAGGGGTGGCGGACTTGATGTTTTGAGCAGCAGGGCCTCTGTAAAAGCACCATGAGCGCTCCCTCCTTCTCCCCCACCTCTTTGAATCCCTGCCAGCCCCAAGTGCGGGATCCCCACGGGAGCTCCCCACATCAGGGAGCTGATGAACTTGGCTGCGGTGACAGAGAGGCTCCCTGGCTACCATCTTGGCTTGGTTACTCACTATCTGCGCGGCCCAGCTGCAGGCTGCGCACCTTCTCTTGCAGTGGAGTTCCTGACCAAGGAGCTCCTGCCTAAGATGAGGAATCCATGTGGCCAGTTACTGGGAGGCGTGGGGACAGGCTAGGGCGGGAGGGGAGGCAGCCAGCAGGGTGCTGTGTCCAGCCAACTCCTCCCAGGCATAGGTTCAGTCCCGGCCACGCCTGGCCTGTTGTGTACAGGGCTGGCCTTGGGAGCTGGGCTGGGGTGCACTAAATGGTGAGGAGAACCCAGCAGAGCGATGGCGGTGGCATTCGAAAGTGCAAGTAATCATAGTTATTATTATTATTATTATTATTATTATTATTGTTGTTGTACTGGGGATTGAACCCAGGGGCATTCTACCTCTGAGCTACACAAGCCAGCTCTATTTTATTTTTTATTTTGAAACAGGGTCTTACTAAGTTGCGGAGGGCCTCACAAAGTTGCCGAGACTGGCCGTGAAACTGCAATCCTCCTGTCTCAGCCTCCCAAGTACTGGGATTACAAGCATGCATGACCATTTCCGGCTCATAGTTGTTATCTTGCAGGAAGGATGAAATAAAATAAGACCTGCTAGGTACTGAGCATAACAGGTAGCCTGTAGCGGACCAGCTTAAACGTTGGTCATTACTATTAGGATCACTTGGGTTAGAAGTTTGGGTCCCAGGTTTTGTTGTTGTTGTCGTTTTGAAACAGGGTCTTGCTAGGTTGTTGAGAGTCTTGCTAAATTGCTAAGGCTGGCCTAGAACCTGTGATTCTCCTGCCTCAGCCTCCCAAGTACTGGGATTACTGGCATGCCCTATCACACCTGGCTAAGTAGGATTTTTTTGTTTTGTTTTTGCCAAACTAGGGATTGAACCCAGGGGCATTCTACCTCCAAGCTATACCCCCAGCCCTATTTTTTATTCATTTTAAAACAGGGTCTCACTAAGTTGCCGAGGGCCTCACTAAGTAGCCAGAAAAATGTCTCAGCCTCCCAAGTACTGGGATTACAAGCATGCACCACCACGCCCAGCAAAAGGATTTTTTTTAATGTTTGAAAAACAATGACTGGCCATAAACTTGATGAGGCCCTCAGTAACTTAGTGAGAGCCTGTTTCCAAATTAAAAAAAAAATCAAATCACGCTGGGGGTGTAGCTTGGAGGTAGAATGCCCCTAGGTTCCATCCCCGGTACCATACACACACACACACACACACACACACACACACACACACACACACACACACAAAGACTCAAAATACCTGCTGACACCCTTCTCCGGGCCGCTAGTGTGTGTTTCTGTCAGGTCCTCGGTGGCAGTACTGCAGATGTCTTCTAGAAAGAGGCCGGAAACCATTCCTAGGCACTCCACTGATTCCAAGCTGTGAAATTGTTAGACACCGAGCCTATAATCTGTTAGGTGATTAAGAAACATTTTTTCCAGTAAAATAGGTAATTTTAATAGTCAAACAACCTGAAATTATGCAAATCAAGCATATAATAGAACAGGAACTGTCTTTTCAAATAGATGCGCAATATAGAGATGTCATTCCTTAACTCTACATTATATTTTTACCATTTTTCTGGCACTCAAAATTAATAAAGCGACACAGGGTGATAAATACTTGGAAGTTGCACACAAAGTATATTTTTGTCAGTGTGCTTCTTTTTTTCCTCCCTCATTTTGACAATTCCCATGGGGGACAATAAATATGAATTGCATAAAAGAAAAATGAATGGGAGAAAGCATGAGCCGTGGCAGCCTCGGAGCAGCGGCTTAGCCGCGCTGCCGGTGCGGGGCGCGCTGGCCATCACTCTCCCAGCGTGCCTTTTCATGTGAGTTTTATTCCAGCCATTCAAAGAATCTGTCTTAAAAGTATTAAGCTACAAGCAAAAGCAAGTATTGTTTTCAAAGCGCAAAATATGGAAAGAGGTTCCACAACACACGCCTGTGCATTAGCCTGGGTATGACCACTCCAGTGCTCGGCTCCACCCAGCTCAACAGTTTACAGTCTATCTATCTATCATCCATCTATCTATCTATCTATCTATCTATCATCTATCTATTTATCTATCTATCTATCATCTATCTATCTATCTATCTATCCATCCATCCATCATCTATCATCTATCTATCATCTATTTATCTATCCATCTATCGATCATCTATCGATCATCTATCATCTATCTATCCATCTATCATCTATCTATATCTATCATCTATCTATATCTATCTATCATCTATCTATATCTATCATCTATCTATCTATCTATCTATCTATCTATCTATCTATCTATCATCTATCTATATCTATCTATCATCTATCTATCGGTACTGGGGATGGAACCCAGATGCATTTTACCTTTGAGCTACACTCCCAGGTCAATTTTATTTCTTATTTTGAAACAGGGTCTTGCTAGATTGATGAGAGTCTCACTACTTTGCTGAAGCTGTCCTCGAACCTGTGATCCTCCTGTCTCAGCCTCCCAAGTACTGGGATTACAGGCATGTGCCACCACACCTGGCCTGGATTCAATAATTCTAATATTTGCAAGAAAGTTTAACAGCTGTTTGTTTTCATGGTTCTTGGTGTGTGTGTGTGTGTGTGTGTGTGTGTGTGTGTGTGTGTGTGTTATTGGGGATTGAACCCAGGGGCATTCCACCTCCAAGCTGTACCCCCAGCCCTATTTTATTTTTCTTTTTATTTGGAAACAGGGTCTCACTGTGTTACTGAGGGCCTCACCAAGTTACAGAGGCTGGCCTCAAACCTGAAATCCTCCTGTCTCAGCCTCCCAAGTATTAGGATGTCAGGCATGTGCCACCACGCCTAGCCTGTCCTTGGTTCTCATACATAGCATACTTTTGCATTCAGCTTACAGAATTGGTCAAAGAAGTAGCTAAGAGAAGGGACAAAACCGGTTCTCTAAAATTTGGGAACCTGGGGACCTGTCTTCCCAACAAAGCAGTGCACTCTTTGAGGGAAGAGACTATTCTATTCATCTCTGCATATATATATTCTCCCTGGACTAGGCAGAGATTGAATGAATGAGTGATAAAAATAGCAGCTGGTACCAAAAAAGGATTTTTTGTTTTTGCCGTACTGGGGATTGAACCCAGGCGCATTCTACCTCCGAGCTACACCCCCAGCCCTACTTTTTATTCTTTATTTTGAAACAGGGTCTCACTAAGTTGTAGAGGCCTCACTAAGTAACTGAGGCTGGTCTTGAACCTGTGATCCTCCTATCTCAGCCTCCCAAGTACTGGGATTACAGGCCTGCACCACCACTCTCAGCTACCAAAAAACGATTTTATATATCAGTTTTATTAGACCTTTAAAAACCACATTCTTTTTTTTTTTTTTAGTACTGGGGATTGAACCCAGGGACATTCTACCTCTGCGCTATACCCCCAGCCCTATTTTATTTATTTATTAATTTTTATTTTGAAACAGGGTCTCGCTACATTGCTGACATTCTCACTAAGTTGCTGAGCCTGGTCTTGAACCTGCGCTCCTCCTGTCACAGCCTCCCAAGTACTGGGATTACAGGTATGAAGCACCCGGCTTCCCACTCTATTTTTAAATACAAGGAAAAGGACGGAGGTTTTACAGTGGAGCCCGGTGGACACTACCTAATGCAACTGATTAAAGTGGACACGCTCGGTAATGGGACCAACAGATGTATGGAGAGGACAGCACGCGTCTGGGGTATTCCTGCCAAAGATGCACATCCTGCTGCTAGCCACGAGGCAGCAGCAGGCGGGCCCAAACCAAGAGACCGACCGTCTACAAAACAACAAGGCCTGTACTCTTCAAGAGCAGCAGTGTCAGGGAAGATCAAAAGGGAAGAAAGGAAGAAAGATTTAAAGGCTGAGGGATGGTTTCAGATTAAAGGAGAGTACAGAGACTTGACAACTGAATGCACTGATCTCAGAGTCTGAATTGGCAAGAAAATTGCTGTAAGTAACATCACTGGGAAATTGGCAAAATTTGAATGTGGACTGTGACTTAGGTAACAGTATTGCAGTTATGTTAAATGTCCTGATTTTGATCATTTTACCAGCATCATGTGAAATAATATCTGTGTTCTTAGGGAATACACAATCTGAATTTGGGGGGGGTACTGGGGATTGAACCCAGGTACATTCTACCTCTGAGCTATGCCCCCAGCCCTGTTTTTATTTTTTACTTTGAAACAGGGCCTTGCTAGGTTGCCGAGTTGTGCTAAATTGCTGAGGCTGCCTTGAACCTGCAATCCTCCTGTCTTGGCCTTCCTAGTACTGGCATTTACAGACATGCACCACCATGCCCAGGCTGAAATATTTGTTTTTTTTTTTGTTTGTTTGTATTTTGGCGGTACCCGAGATTGAACCCAGGGGCATTCTACCTCCGGGCTACACCCCCAGTCCTGTTTTTTTATTCTTTATTTTGAAACAGGGTCTAAGTTGCAGAGGGCCTCACTAAGTAGCTGAGGCTGGCTGCGAACCCAGATCCTCCGGTCTCAGCCTCCCAAGTACTGGGATTACAAGCGTGCACCACCATGCCCAGCTAGGCTGAAATATTTGATTGGAATAAATTGTTTGGAAAATTCTCTCTCTCTCTCTCTTTCTCTCTCTCTCTCACACACACACACACAGCCCCATAGGTCTTAGTGCAGTTTTTAAAAGTATATGACTCGCTGACATTTAATACATGTGGTGAACAACTACCCACCTCTATTGTTCCCAAGGGAACACCCCCAAAGAAAATCACCCCCAAAGAAAATCACCCCCAGAGAAAATCTCAGACCCCTGAAGTAATGACTTCTCATTTCCCCTTCCCAGGAGTACCTGAGACTTTCTTTTCTGTTGTTGTTGTTGGTACTGTTTTTGGTTCTGGGGATTGAACCCAGGGGCATTCTACCTCCAAGCTTCATCCCCGGCCCTTTTGATTTTTCATTTTGAAACAGGATCTCACTAAGTTGCTGAGGTTGGCCTTGAACCTGTCATTCTTCTGTTTCAGTTCTGGGATTACAGGCACATGCCACCACACCCGGCTCACTAATCTACTTTTTTTTTTTTTTACGGTACCGGGGATTGAACCCAGGGGCTTTCTACCTCCGCGCTACGCCCCCGGCCCTATTTTTATACTTTATTTTGAGACCGGGTCTCACAAAGTTGCAGAGGGCCTCACTAAGTAGAGAGAGAGCGTGCACGCGAGCGCGTGCACGAGCTGAGGCTGGCCGTGAACCCAGATCCTCCGTTCTCCGCCTCCCAAAGTACTGGGATTACAAGCGTGTGCCACCACGCCCGGCTCATCTACTTTCTAACTCTATGAATTTACCTAATCTGGATTATTTCATATAAATGGAATTATGCAATATGTGGCCTTTTGTGCCTGGCTTCTTTTACTTAATGTTTTTGAGAACTGTGCACATTGTAGCATGTATCAATACTTCATTACTTTTTACAACTGAATAATAATAGGTCTCTATGGCTAGACCTATTTTGTTTTTCCATTCATTGATGAGCACCTGGACTGTTTCTACCTTTGGGTTCTTGCAAATAGTGCTACCAAGAACATTCACGTATGTTAGAGTACCTGTTTTCAATTCTTTTGGGTATATAAATAGGAATGGAATTGTTGTATCATATGGTAATTTTTTTTTTCTGTACTGGGAATTGAACCCAGGGGTGTTCTATCTCTGAGCTACACCCCTATCCCTTTTTATATTTTTTTTTGTGGTACTGGGGATTGAACCCAGGGGCATTCTACCTCCGAGCTACACCCCCAGCCTGATTTTTTATTCTTTAATTTGAAACAGGGTCTCACTAAATTGCAGAGGGCCTAAGTAGCTGAGGCTGGCCGCAAACTCACGATCCTCCTGTCTTGGCCTCCCAAGTATTGGGATTATAAGTATGCGCCACCATGCCCGGTGACATTTTATTTTTGAAACAGGGTCTCACTAAGTTCCAGAGGGCCTCACTAAGTTGCTGAGGCTGACTGTGAACCTGCGATCCTCTTGACTCAGCCTCCCAAGTACTGGGATTATAAGCGTGCGCCACCATACCTGGCTTATTTGTACAATTCTTACAAGTCTTCTCAAGTATGAAATTAATTCAAAGTAAAAAGCAAAAAGCTAGGTGTGGTGGCACACACCTGTCATCCCAATACTTGGGAGGCTGAGACAGGAGGATCACAGATTCAAGGCCAGCCTCAGCTATTTAGTGAGGTCCTCTGCAACTCAGTTGAGACCGTTTCAAAATTAAGAATAAAAGGCTGGGAGTGTAGCTCGGAGGTAGAATGCCACTGGGTTCAATCCGCAGTA
>PVJS01030359.1:0-11768 GCA_004027185.1 Glis glis | reverse complement strand
TGTGAAAGTGCTACCAGAACACTTCGAGGTCCAGAACCCCGCCCAGGCAGGTGCAGAGGGCTGGCAGCTTGCCCAGCCTGGTGGGCACCTGGTCCACTCCCTGCCTGCATGCCTGCGTGGGGCTGGAGCTGACGTGGACGAGAGGGCATGCCCGGGAAACTGACTTTCCTGCAGATGTCTGCCTGACTGCCGCGTTGCTGGGACCCTCAGACGTTAAAGGACGACACCGTCCACCTCATGCAATTGTTTTACCTTTTTTTTTTCTTTTTTATGGTGCTAGGGATGGAATCCAGGGGCATTCTACCTCTGAGCTACACCCAGGCCCTATTTTATTTTTCATTTTAAAACAGGGTCAGCCGGGCGTGGTGGCACACGCTTGTAATTCCAGTACTTGGGAGGCTGAGATGGGAGGATGTGGGTTCATGGCCAGCCTTAGCTACTTAGTGAGGCCCTCTGCAACTTAGTGAGATCCTGTTTCAAAATAAAGAATAAAAAATAGGGCTGGGGATGTAGCCCGGAGGTCGAATGCCCCTGGGTTCAATCCCTGGTACTGCAAATAAATAAATACATGCATACATAAAAATAAAAAATAAATAAAACAGGGTCTTGCTATGTTGTTAAGGCTGTCCTCAAATTTGTGATCCTCTTGCCTCAGCTTCCCAAGTACTGGGATTATAGGCATGCGCCACCACGCCCAGGCTTACCTAAACTTAATTTGTGTGTGTGGTGCTGGAGATGAAACCTAGGGCCTCACGCATGTTAGGCGAGCACTCTGCCATGGAGCTACATCTCCAGCTCACCTAAACTTTTCCAATTATAACAACCATCTGGGACTGCTTATTAAAGAATTCTGAGAAGCCGGGAGCGGTGATGCATGCTTGTGATCCCAGTACTTGGGAGGCTGAGACAGGAGGATCACAGGTTCGCAGCCAGCTTCAGCTACTTAGTGAGGCCCTCCGCAACTTAGTGAGACCCTCTTTCAAAATAAAGAATAAAAAAAATAGGGCTGGGGGTGTAGCCTGGAGGTAGAATGCCCCTGGGTTCAATCCCCAGTACCGCAAAAAAAGAAAAAAAATATATGCATATATATGTAAGGGAAGTTAATTAAAGTTAATAATTTTCCCAAATCAAGATTAACTGTGGGGGCTCCAGCAGGGGGTGGAAAGGACCCCCATGCAGCTATGAGACCCCTGTAAATATTCTTTTTTTTTCTGGTACTGGGGATTGAACCCAGGGGCATTCTACCTCCAGGCTACACCCAACCCTGTTTATTTTGAAACAGGGCCTTGCTAAGTTGCCGAGGCTGGCCTCAAACTTGCGCTCCTCCTGTCTCAGACTCCCAAATACTGGGATTACAGGCGTGTGCCACCACGCCCAGCTTCCCTGTAACTATTCTGGGATGCAACTACATGGCTTCAGACCCAGGGATGGGAAGGATGCCTCCCCGTGGGGGAGCAATGCGTTAGCAGCCTTTTCTCTTCAGTATGTGAGAAAGTGACCCTGAATCTGCCTTGCATTCCCTCCCAGGTCCTAGGCGTGGCTTGAGACTGCAACTCACGGTTGCTGGGACCCTCAGGAAACAGATGATCCGGGGAGCCTTTGCTGCTTTTTTCTAATCCACTATGCACGCTCTTGATTTTCGGGAAAACAAATTAAACTTGAAAACAATCTTTAAACAAATTGCATTTCCAGCACGTTTCCCTACTTTGATGCAGAAACACCCGGGCCACCCAACCCGGCTTCTAAATCATGGTCTCTTTGGGTCTGCATCTTTTTCTTTTTTTGTTCTGTTTTTGTGGTACTGGGGATTGAACCCAGGAACATTCTACCTCCAAGCTACACCCCCAACCCAATTTTATTCTTTACTTGGAAACAGGGTCTCACTAAGTTGCGGAGGGCCTCACAAGTTCCTGAGGCTGGCTGTGAACTTGTGATCCTCCTGTCTCAACCTCCCAAGTACTGGGATTACAAGCATGTGCCACCACACCCGGCTGGGCTGCGTCTTCTTCTTTTGCATGCCTCAAATGCACCTCTGTGGCAGGAGACTGGGCGTCATTAGCCTCCACAGGCCCGCTGGCTCTGATGGCTGGGTGTGCTAAAAATAACTGGAGAAGTATAAAAAAAAGTTGAAGCAGATTTCGGGGCTCTTCTGGAAAATGAAGCGCAGAAGCCGGGCCCTGGGTGGTTCTATTTAAAGACGATCGATCGTCTCATCCATCCGTGTGGATCTACATGGGAGGACTGGAGCCCCCGCGGCTGAGGGAAAGGGGTCTGATCTGTACCAGGGCTCAGTTCCTCCTGAGACCCTCTGCAAAGCAGCAGCCAGAGGACGAGGAGCGCTGGGCGGCTGGCAAAAGGCTCCAGTCTTTACTTCCATGACAGCCTTTGAATTGAGAAAAATAAAAATAAAGTTTTCAAGGCCAATTTCACAATTTCATTTTCTGCGAAAAGCAAAATCAACAAGACTATGAAAAATTACAGGCAGTTAAAACACATCGTCCTTCACACAGAGAGAATGAGAACGAGTCAGATTGCTTCTTTTTCCTTTTTCCTTTTCTTTTCTCTCTCTCTCTCTCTCCCCTTCCTTCCTTTTCCTTTTTTTCTTTGTTTCCTCCGTCTCTCTTTCTCTCTTTGTGGAACTGGGGATTGAACCCAAAGGCATTCTACCTCCATGCTACACCTCAGCCCTTTTTATTTTTTTGTTTGAAAACAAGGTCTCGCTAGGTTGCTGAGAGTCTCACTACATTGCTGAGGCTGGCCTCAAACCTGCAGTACTGTCTTAGCCTCCCAAGTACTGGGATTACAGGCATGCACCACCATGCCCGGCTCAGATAGCTTCTTTCAAACCAAGGGACAAACTGTATGTGGTGGCTCACGCCTGTAATTCTAGTACTTGGGAGGCTGAGACAAGAGGGTAACATGTTAAAGGCCAGCCTCAGCAACTTAGTGAGACCCTCAGCCGCTTAAGAGAGACCCCGTTTCAAAATAGAAAGGGCTGGGGTGTAGCTCAGAGGTAGAATGCCCCTGGGTTCAATCTTCAGTGCCCCCCCAAAAAAGCCAATACAAGCCTTTTCCCTCCCTCCCTTCCTTCCTCCTCCTCTTCCTCCTCCTTCCTTTAAACACATGTGGTCTCAATCTTTATACACCGGTGAACAAAAGCAATTAGACGGCTCTGCTTTCAATGTCATAATAACGAAGTCATATATGTCCATGGCTGTCTCATTCGGTTACCCAGCTCTGCAGAAAAAGCTGAAGTGGACTTGAAAGAGGAGGTCTTCGCTCGACAGTACTGTCAGCCACCTGAGGGATAAGCTCTCGGGCCCTTCCAGAACCGAAGAGGGGAGAGGGGAGATGTTACAGGTGTGTGCTGCTAAGCCCCAACATAGTTCACGTGCCCAATCCTTCTAGCAAGCCCGGTGGCAGAGGAGAGCGTTAGCAGAATCGGTTCTGATTTAGAATGATCCCTTGGTTGCAGAAGGTGCAACTTTGATGGGCCAGGACTCTTTTTTTTTTTTTTTTTGTGGTACTGGGGATTGAACCCAGGGTCATTCTACCTCCGGGCTACACCCCTAGCCCTATTTTTATTCTTTATTTTTTTTTTTTTTTTTTTTTTTTTTTTTTTGCGGTACCAGGGATTGAACGCAGGGGTGTTCTACCTCCAAGCTACACCCCGGCCCTATTTTTTTATGCTTTATATTTGAAACCAGGTCTCACAAAGTTGCGGAGGGCCTCACTAGGTAGAGAGAGAGAGAGAGAGAGAGAGAGAGAGAGAGATCGCGCGCACATACACGCTGAGGTTGGCCGCAAACCCCGATCCTCCGGTCTCCACCTCCCAAAGTACTGGGATTACAAGCGTGCGCCACCACGCGCGGCTTATTCTTTATTTTGAAACAGGATCTCACTAAGCTTCGGAGGGCCTCACTAAGTAGCTGAGGCTGGCCACGAACCCTGATCCTCCTGTCTCAGCCTCCCAAGTACTGGGATTACAAGCGTGCGCCACCACGCCCGGCTGGGCCAGGACTCTTGATTGCTCCTGCAAGAACTGAGCCCACCCGGCCCCAGCAGAGGGGAGAATTGGTTCATAGAACTGGGAATCTGAGGGGGCAAATCTGGCTTAAACGATGCGACTTTCTTTTCCTCTCCCGAGATTAGCACCTCCAGAAGGGTTGGCTCCGTGCCTGTAGTTCCAGCAATAATCCTGCAGTTAATTCTGAGTCAGGCACCCATCCTTAAACTGAGTCTGGCTGGGGTCACTGTCCCTTCCCACTGGCGATGGGAGTGGGGTCTGCTCCACGAAACCACAGGACTGAGATTGGGTTAGGGCTGACTCCTCCAAAGAAAACTGTCCTTCAGCTTCAGAAGAGGGGCGAAGGGCTGCAGGATGTCACAGCCAGCCTCCCAGGGGACCCTGAGAGCTGGAGACCGGCCACCACCTCCTCCTGGGGAGACCGGTATGCCTACCTCTTGGGGGGTGATGGCCGTCTGACCCACGCCCAGGACATGCAGTTGAGGGCAGAGCTAAAGCTGGAGCCCGGCCCACTGGCCTTCGCAGCAAGACACCCCTGTGCGGTGCTGCTGTGAGTGGTGGCGCTGGCAGGCAAACAACATCAGCAGAGGTCCTCTGCGTGGACCCCAAAGCACCTTAAATAGATGCCCTCCCCCCAAGGCTTCTTGCCTGACAGGCTTCAGCGATGGCTGCTCCATATGCTCTTTTTTTTTTTTTTTTGCGGTACCAGGGATTGAACCCAGGGGCGTTCTACCTCCGAGCTACACCCCCGGCCCTATTTTTCATTCTTTATTTTGAAACCGGGTCTCACGAAGTTGCGGAGGGCCTCACTAAGTAGCTGAGGCTGGCCGCGAACTCAGATCCTCCAGTCTCCGCCTCCCAAGTACTGGGATTACAAGCGTGTGCCACCACGCCCGGCTCCATATGCTCTTTTATAACTTAACTGTTTGTTTGAACTTGGGTGTGTGGTGTTAAGCCATAGAGGGGCAGGCATGGAAGAGCCCAGAAGCCCGGGTTTGCTTGGAGCTCGGTATTTCATGCTCTGGGCACACTCGCTCTGCTCCTAAGACTTTTTTTGGTGTCAGCTTCCTCCTCTGTAGGACAAGGGATCCTTCCTTCCTACTCAAACTACTCAGAGTGCAGACTGGGCCAAGCATGGTGGTGCACGCTTGTAATCCCAGTACTTGGGAGGCTGAGACAGGAGGATCGCAGGTTCGAGGCCAGCCTCAGCAACTTAGGGAGACGCTCAGCAACTTAGTGAGACCCTGTTTCCAAATAAAAAATAAAATAGGGATGGGGGTGTAGCTCAGAGGTAGAACGCCCCTGGGTTCCATCCCCAGAGATAGACAGACAGACAGACACACACACATACACACACACACACACATACACACACACACACACATACACGTGTGCAGAGTGGGAAAAGGCCTGTGGTTGAGGTGGTGGGTCTCTTCTTTCCTCTCCCTCTCCCACTGCTGTGTCAACAGATAACAACTTTCCCTTCTACCTTGGGCCCCTTGCCTGGCCAGGCTCCTCAAATGTGTGAAACTGGTGGTTTTGCCACAGTTAGTCACATCCAGACACCTCTGAGGCGTCCTCAGGTTGAAATTTCCCTCCCAAAAGACCCGGGTCAGTGACGCACAAACACCCTTTATGCCTGTTAGGCAAATCAGCTTCCACTCACCGGGGCCCCACGGAGGCTGCCTGGGTCCAGCACAATGGGCCTGAAAAGTGAAATGTCAGACGCTACAGGGCTGACTTGGGTCCCGTGAGAGGCGGGTGCTCGGCTGGGCAGAGGGAGGACCACCGCAGGCGTGCAGGGCAGGAGGGGACCTGCCTGCCGGCCAAGGCGACCCTGGGGGCCCCAAGAAGAGACTGGATGGAGTCTTTTTTTTGGTGGTGGTACTGGAGATTGAACCTAGGGCATTCTACCTTCATGCTATACCCCCCAGCCCTTTTTATTTTTTATTTTGAAACAGGGTTTCGCTAAGTTGCTGAGGCTGGCCTCAAATGGGTGATCCTCTTGTCTCAGTCTCTCAAGTGCTGGGATTTACAGGTGTGTGTCACCATGTTTGGCTCTGGATGCATTTTTTTTTTTTTTTTGCAGTACTGGGGATTGAACCCAAGGGCATTCTACCTTCAAGCTACACCCCTAGCCCCCCCTTTTTTGTGGTACTGGGAATTGAACCCAGAGGCATTCTACCTCCGAGCTACACCCCAGACCAATTTTTTATTTCTTATTTTGAAACAGGGTCTCACTAGTTTGCTGAGATCCTCACTAAATTGCTGAGGCTGTCCTCGAACCTGTGATTCTCCTATTTCAGCCTCCCAAGTACTGGGATTACAAGTGTGTGCCACCACACCTGGCTGATTTTTTATTTTGAAACAGGGTCTTGCTAAGTTGCTGAGGGTCTTGCTAAAAAGTTGCTAAGGCTATCCTTGAGCCTGCGATTCTCCTATTTCAGCATTCCAAGTACTGGGATTACAGGTGTGCACCACTATGCCTGCCTGGCTCTGGATGGATTTTTAATCATTATGCATGTGGGCATTTAATAGCTCTGTTTTGAGGCCAGAGGTATGACTCAGTGGTAGACCTTGCCTAGCATGTATAAGACCCTGAGTTCAATCCTTAGCACTGCAAAACAAACAAACAAACAAACAAACAAACAAACAAACACACAAACACTATTGTAAAGAAGATACTATTGCATTTGTTAATAGTAAATTTTAGTGCCCAGCCCAGAACTCACGAGTATCCTAACTCCTTTGTTATCTATCAGAAACCAAACTTTGGTGGTACACGCCTGTAATCCTAGTACTTGGGAGGCTGAGGAGGATCAGGACACTGGAGGATCGCAGGTTTCAGGACAACGCCAGCAGCGTCCTATTTGAAAACAAAAAATTAAAATAGGGCTGGGGGTATAGCTCAGAGGTAGAATGCCCCTGAGCTCAATCCCCAGTACCACAGGAAAAAGAAAAAAGAAAAATAAGGAGCCAAATTTCCTTTTAAGTGGCCACCTGGTCCTCCTCACCTGGGCCTGGGGAAGCGGGCGGGGGGGGGGGCAGAGCGACCTCTCTGAGCCTCGGTCAGAGCTGCTGGGGGAGGCCTGGGACCCTGTGAAATGTCCTGTGGGGCGAGTTAGTCGGCTTCTGTTCTACTACCCATGGTCAAATTGGTCATCCAAGATACAGAGATTCAGTTCACTGGTCTGAGTGGAGTCAAGTAATGCCCATGGGTGCCACCAGGTGCCAGTAGTGAAGGGTTTTGGGGTGCAGACGACCAGGCACACACACAGGAATCATCTTTTTGGTACTGGAGATTGAACCCAGGGGCATTCTATCTCCAAGCTACACCCCCAGCTCTTTTATTTTGAAACAAGTTCTCGCTAAGTAGCAGAGGCTCACCTCAAACCTGCGATCCTCCTGTCTCAGCTTCCCAAGTACTGGGATTACAGCATGTGCCACCATGCCCAACAAGGAATTTCCTTTTAATAGTTCTTATTCTATTATTCAGTGTCTTTGCGAGCTCGGAGCACATGCAGGGAAGCATAATAATAATGATATCTAGATTCACAGAGCACCAGTCAGTTCTCAAAGCCCTTCTGAATTCAGCAGTTTAGAGGGTAAGAGCTCAAACTACTGAGTTCAAATCTTTTCTTTCCTTTGGGATTGAACCAAGGGCCTTGTGCATGCGAGACAAGCATTCTACCACTGAGCCACATCTGCAGCCATTTTTAAATTTTATTTTGAGACAGGGTCTTGCTCTGTTGTCCAGGCTGGCCTCGAACTCGCGATTCTCCTGCCTTAGCCTCCCGAGTCACTGGAATTACAGGGCACCTCCTTGCACAGCTGGCTGAGTTCAAATCTTGACTCCTCCAAAAACCACGGAAACAGAAGTAAATAACTTCCTGGAGCCTGTTTGCTTTTAACTTTTTTTTTTTTTGGTACTGGGGATTCAACCCTGAGGGCGTTTTACCTCCGAGCTACACCCTCAGCCCTATTTTATTTTTATTTTGAAACAGGGTATCACTAGGTTGATGAGTCTCACTACTTGTTGAGGCTGTCCTCAAACCTGTGATCCTCCTGTCTCAGCCTCCCAAGTACTGGGATTACAGGCGTGCACCACCATGCCCGGCTGCCTGTTGGTTTTTCTGCACAATGTGAGATCATCATAGCCTCTATCTTTACAAGTTTGGGAGATTTAATTGTGACGATCCATGGTAAATTCTTAGCACATGATTGGACACAGAATAATGGTTCAGTGTATGTTAACAACTACTACTATTACCCATGAACTCAAGTGACTATAAGAAAAACGCCATGAGGTCGGGTGGACTGGAATCTTTTCACTTTTGATAAATGAGGAAAGTGAATTTAGAAGGTACACAGTCATGGGCTGGGCACGTAGCTCAGTGGTAGAGCGCTTGCACGTGTGAGCCCTGGGTTCAATCCCCAGCACCGCAAAAAAGGAAAAAAAAAAAAGCAAACAGCAAGTTTGGGGGAAAGGAGAGGCAAGAGGGAGAGAAAGTGTTCACAGGACGGGGAGAGGGCCACACACGCAAGAGTCGTCACAAGCATTGAAGGGGACAGGGCTTACTCTTGTCCCTGTGGCTTTGAATTTCCTGCTGTGTGCACAGGAGAGGACACGACCTGCAGATAGCTGGCGCCAAGAAGCAGCCTTTTTTGTTTTTGGTACTGGGGCTTGAACCCAGGGGCATTCTACCTCTGAGCTACACCTCCAGCTCTATTTTTATTATTATTATTATTATTATTATTATTATTATTATGTGTGTGTGTGTGTGTGTAACTGGGGATTGAACCCAGGGGCATTCTACCTCTGAGCAATACCTCCAACCCTATTTTATTATTATTATTATTATTATTATTTTTTTTTTTTTTTTTTTTTTTTGCAGAACTGGGGATTGAACCCAGGGGCATTCCACCTCCAAGCTACACCCCAACCCTATTTTTTATTCTTTATTTTGAAATAGGGTCTCACTAAGTTGCGGAGGGCCTCACTAAGTAGCTGAGGCTGGCTGTGAACCTGCGGTCCTCTGGTCTCAGCCTCCCAAGTACTGGGATGACAAGTGTGTGCCACCACACCTGGTTCTGTTTTATTATTTTTATTTTGAAACAGGGTCTCACTAGGTTGCTGAGGGTCTTGCCAAGATGCTGAGGCTTTTCTTGAACCCGCGATCCTCCTGTCTCAGCCTCCTAAGTACTGGGATTACAGGTGTGTGCTACCATGCCCAGCATTAGACAAAGCCTTTTCAAGGGGACCCACGTACCGAAGGAACTGGAACTTTATAGTAAATATAAGAAAAAGTGGATTGGCATTTTAACCTGGGGGGAAAAAAGACACAGAAATTTTGAAAGTAATTTTACCCTTGAACAAAATTTAGATTAAAGTTTCAGCTATGTGCTAATTCTGAGAACAAATAATCTAAACTTTTTTTTCTAATAAAATTGTATGAGCTGGGTGCGGTGGCACATGCCTGTAATCCCAGTACCTGGGAGGCTGAGACAGGAGGATTGCAGGTTTGAGTCCAGCCTCAGCAATGTAGTGACACCCTCTACAACTTAGTGAGACTGTTTCAAAATAAAAAAATAAAATAAAAAAATAGGGCTGGGGGTGTAACTCAGAGGTAGAATAGCCCTAGGTTCAATCCCCAGGACCTAAAAAAAAAAAAAGAGAGAGAGAAAACACTGGTCCATTTTGATCGTAATAAATGACTCAGTTGAAAGTCTGATGAGAAATGAAATATTTACATACTTTCAGGGGGTTCCACCAAATACTTATGAAAGGGAAAAGAGTCACTGTATAGATAAGGAGTCTGGAATAATTTGAGATTTTGGGGTGACATATTCACGGAGACACCAGGAAGCCACAACTGAGAGATCCAAGCGAACATGACAAGGAAGGAGACCAAGGGACCCACTGTATCGCACTGTAAGAAAGCAGAAAGGAAGCTGGGCATGGTGGCGCACTCTTGTTATCCCAGTACGTGGGAGGCTGAGACAGGAGGATCTGGGTTCGTGGTCAGCCTCAGCTACTTAGGGAAGCCCTCCGCAATTTAGTGAGACCCTGTTTCAAAATAAGAATAAGAAATAGGGCTGAGGGTGTAGCTCGGAGGTAGAACGCCCCCTGGGTTCAATCCCCAGTACCGCAAAAAAAAAAAAAAAAGCAGAAAGGAGAACCCCATCGCAGCTGCAGATTGCCTGCCTGAAACTAACCAAGAGGAAACGAGGAGCCAACCCGAAATCAAGGGACAGTCTACACGTCTGGGCTTAGTCTTCAAGAGCGTCAAGGACATAGAATCAAGGCAAGAGCGAGGGGCTGCTGCAGACTGAAGGAGCCCAGAGACCCCACCAACCGTGCATCACCGGTTCTGACCCGGAGACTTTTGCCGCAAAGGGAAGCTATGGGGATAGCCGGCAAACTGGAAAGGGCTGAGGGTTAGTAGCAACGGGTCAGTGTTAATCTCCTAACTTTAAAATGGCTGCATTGGCCAGGCAGGGTGGCGCATCCCTATAATCCCAGTACTTGGGAGGCAGAGACAGGAGGATTGCAGGTTCGTGGTCAGCCTCAGCTACTTAGTGAGGCCCTCTGCAACTTAGTGAGACCCTGTTTCTAAATAAAGAATAAAAAAATAGGGCTGAGGGTGTAGCTCAGAGGTAGAATGTCCCAGGGTTCAACTCTCAGCATCAAAAAAAAAAAATTGGCTGCATTGGGCCAGGTGTGGTGGTGCACGTCTGTAATCCAAGTACTTGGGAAGCTGAGACAGGAGGATCAGAGGCTCACAGTAGTGAGACTCTCATCAACCTAGTGAGACCTTGTTTCAAAAATAAAAATAAAATAGGGCTGAGGGTGTAGCTCAGAGGTAGAATGCCCCTGGGTTCAATCTCCAGCATCGCACACACACAAAATGGCTACATTGGGGTAGGCGTGGTGGTGCACATCTGTAATCCCAGTACTTGGGAGGCGGAGACAGGAGGATAAGAGGCTCAAGGCCAGCTCCAGCAACTTAGAGAGAACCTGTTTTCAAATAAAAAATAAAATAGGGAAGAGGGTGTAACTTGGAGTTACAACGCTCCTGGGTTCCATCCCTAGCGCACACACACATACCAAAAAAAAAAAAAAAAAAAAGGATGTATTGTGTGTCTAGGAGGATGTCCTTGTTTGTAGGAAATGTATTCAGAATTCTTTCTCAGGGGGTCAGGTCAGGTCTGTAACTTACTCTCAAATGATTCAGGAACAAAAACACTATATGCACTGTACTTGTAGCTTTCCTATAAACTTGTGATTTATTATTCTCTTTTTTTTTTTTGTGGTACCAGGAATTGAACCCAGGGGTGGTCTTCCTCTGAGCTACACCCCCGGCCCTATTTTTTATACTTTATTTTGAAACCAGGTCTCACGAAGTTACGGAGGGCCTCACTAAGTAGCTGAGGCTGGCCGTGAACCTGGATCCTCCGGTCTCAGCCTCCCAAGTACTGGGATTACAAGCATGCGCCACCATGCCCAGCCCTTATTATTCTTTCTCTTCCTCCTCCTCCTCCTCCTCCTCCTCCTCCTCCTCCTCTTCCTCCTCCTCTTCTTCCTCCTCTTCCTCCTTTCCTTGTCCTTTTTCTTCCATACTAGGGGTTGAACCCAGGGACATTCTACCTCTGAGCTACACCCCCAGCCCTTTTTATTTTCTATTTTGAAACAGGCTCTTGATAAGTTGCTGAGGCTGGCCTCAAGTCTGCAATCCTCTTG
>PVJS01030358.1:0-24140 GCA_004027185.1 Glis glis | reverse complement strand
ACACACACACACCCAGAGATACTAGTAACAAACTTAAAAACAATTATTATCTGGTCTCTTCAGATTCTTCCCTATCTGAATAAAGGGCATCTGCTAGGTCCCAAAGGAAAAAAAATGACATGAAATAATAAAATAAAGTGAAGGCATTTATGGTGATTTTTTATTTTTAATCCTCTTTTTGTTCTACTTCCAAAATAAATCTCAAATTCATCGAATCCCATTCGTCGCTGCAAGCACCCTGCAAGAGCACTGTCACAACCAGCCTGGGCCTCCCTTCTTATTGACACTTTTGGTATATAAATAGTGTTGTTGGAACATAGAATTTGTGAAGATAAAACCTGGCCTATAACTATGATTCAGCTTGCAGTATTCTCATCTGTTTCCCTAAATTTTGAATATTTTGAGAATCGTCTCAGAATACTCATGGGACCATAATACTCACTGTTTCTTTCTAAAAAGAAAGTCACTATAACCATAGATCGCACTCAGATGCCATAAAATATAAGAGCATCAATAAAATAACATCACTAACTTGGTACATTTACACATATCACTTAATCCATATCAATGACATTGATGTACCAAACATTTTATTTTTAATCTGTTTTTCTTATGTTAGAGGAAAATAAATTAGCTCAAGTTGGTCAATTACTTGCTTAAGCATACCCAACTTCTGTCTCTTAGACCTATGATATATTCACTGAAATTAAAAAAAAAGATTCTAAAAACAATTCATATGTCATAAGTATAGTAAATTTAGTTGAAATAACACACTCACATTCGCAATACAGTCATTCACACATATTGCATTTTAGTGGGCAATAAATTGCATACACTGCAGTGTTATCGTGAGATTATGCTGCCAACTGATGACATAGCCATGTAAGTTTGAGGAGGTGCACTCTGTGTTCCACAAAATGACTGAATCACCTAGCAATAAGAACATATCCCCTTTTATAAAGTGAATGAAGGCATCCTTAGAAATATAGAAACATAAAGAAAGTGTGTCAAAAAATATCAACTCACCTCTCCACACTTAAAACTGAAATGGCCCAAGACTGGATACAAATCAAAATTATATAGAAAATAACTCTCATAATTCCTATCATCTTTTTGTAACTTCTCACCCCTTGAACACATATTCATGACAATTTTCTTTTATGCATCTTATAGTTTGGATGTTTTCCTTTTGGAACTCTGTTTGCCCCAGTCTACACTGGATTGGTATTATTCCAGACCACCTACTCCAATATATAGCAAAGTTGGTGTGTGAAGGTGAGTGTGTGCCTGTGTGTGTGAATGTTTTTGAGTGTATGCAATTTGTGTTTCAGTAACTGAAGACTCAACTAGCTAAGTTTTTCAACCAGGTTACCTTCCCAGGGAGATACTCTTTATTATGCCAGTTGTGAGGTATTTAAATGATGGAAAGGACCTTATGCATGCCAAATAGTAATGTGTCATTTATAATTATTCTTGTGAATAGAGTTTTAAATAAGTTCTATATGACCTTTTTAAATGTCAAGCATATTGGTTATGGGATACAATCATTTCAACCTGGGCATAGTCATTGATTTTTCAAGTATTCTGTTATGCTAATGTGGTATGTTCCTTATTCTCTCAAGTTATTCTAAGAATCACTTGAAACAGTGATGAGCAAAATCAGGCTTCTATCAAGTATGCTCTATGGGGATTTAGAGAAAGATAGAGAAGGCAAAGGGTTCATGATTTCATGATAAAAGAAGCTACACTCTCCATCAAAGCTTAAGAGAAATTCATTCCTGAAAGTAAATGATAATGAGATCTTGCACTGAAAAATCTGTAAGTTAAAAAGGCAATTAGCTTGTCTATCTTATTCACCAACAGGGGCAAAAACAATTCAGTTCTCACTGTTAAAATGGATTGCAGTCATATTGGATTTGAGAACCTGACTTTTTAAATATTTATGAATATATAAACTCTGTCGAAGAGAAGTAAAAAGGGCACATATCATTTAGAAAATTTTCATTCAGCTAAATGACTCCAATGTAGAATTTTTATTTCATTTGAAACCCAGATTGAAATATGTTTACTATCTCTGGTACAAAAAAATCAAAATAAAAGTGTTTAAAATGAAAAAGTCACAGTGTATCATTATTTTTGAAAATGAAATGTCAGGGTCATTTACTGTTATTATTAGAAAATTCTAAATTAGAAATGCTTTTAGAGAAAAAAGTTTTAGATTTCGCATTCTTAAAACCATCCTGATTGAAACTCACACAGATCAGAGAGAATATTTTGTTATCCGAGCTCAAAGTCAACCACAGGGGAAGCATGACTCCATTAATGTTCATGAAAATACTCATTTTTAAATGTCAGCCAATTATAAGCATTTCAACAAGGGGGTCAGTGATGCAAAACTGGGTTATTTATGGGCAAATTATATGAATCAGAAATATCTTCCTAACAATGCCCAATCTCATATTTTTATTAATAGAAAAAATTATTGTTTGGGGGATGATGTTTGAATAATTTGGTGAAAATCGTATTGATAGTATAAGTAGGTTTCAAGAACAGAGGTCAACAAGCTCCTGAAAGGGCCAGATGGTAAATACTTTTGCTTTTGCAAGACATAATGTGTGTGCTGCAGCTCTTCAGAACTGTGAAATTGGAGTTAAGAGCACAGACGATCCACAAACAAATGAGCCACTGAATTCTAATTCAACTTTATTTACAAAAACAGGTAGTGAGCTAATCCTTCTCTAGGATACCAATAGTTATTTTGAAAGCACATATGCTTGCAAAATTACAAAAGAATGTAGAAAAATTCTGCAATCAGCAACCGACCTAAGGTATCTCTTTTTTCTGGATATGAAAAGAAATAAAAGAGAACTTGATAAATGACAAAATAAATGTGTTAAAAAGGCATTTCAAAACCAGTTGGCTAATTACCCCTTTCCAAAGCTTGCTCACTGGACTCCATCATTCAAGATTATCATGTCTCTTTGGTCTGAATATCATGGGTAATGGAGAGCATATTTTTGAATCAGGATTTCCATTCCTTCTTACTGAGCATGTATCATGTGTCAGACCCTGTGCTAGGCACCAGAGATAAAATATCAATAGTCAGAAAGAGGCTCTAGGAACTCACTGTCGGAGTTAAATTTTCTAACCTACTGCAAAATCTTCTAATTTCTTTTCTTTTTTTTTTTTTGCAGTACTAGGGATTGAACCCAGGGGCATTCTACCTCCGGGTTAAACCCCCGGCCCTATGTTTTATTCTTTATTTTGAAACAGGGTCTCACTAAGTGCGAGGGCCTCACTAAGTAGCTGAGGCTGGCCACGAACCCAGATCCTCCGGTCTCAGCCTCCCAAGTACTGGGATTACAAGTGTGCGCCACCACGCCCAGCAAAAAATCTTCTAATTCTGAACATCAGCTTAATGCTCATGACTGTGGTCTTCTGGAAAGATCCTTAGTTATTTTATAGTGATGATCCCTTATTACTTCACACAGGTTTTTAACGATGAGAATCTGGTCATTTCTCCATCACTGTTTCTCTCTTTGTACTCTTTGTCACTCAAAATATTCCTCCATCTATTCTAACTTTCAGCTTTTAGACAAATGTGATTCATTACCTGAGATAATAAACCTTTCCTGCCTGCTTCACATTGCTTGTGATTCATTTTAAGTAAATTTAGCAGTATCAAGTATGTTGCAGAAATTTCCTGCAACTTTATCAGTAAACTCAAACAGAATTTAGAAATATGTTTTCCCAAGATTGACAGTGTGCAGCTTTGGATGTGCATTAAAATTTCATGCTGGTTGGTCCAGACATTTCCATTTCTCCTTGTTAGGATTTCCTGGATATTCTTTCAACGCTAGCAGACTTAATATGCCACTCTGATTTTATGATTTTTATGACTTTGATTTTGTTTTTTCTCTTGTCAAGTTTGGAACAATAATATCTGATAAATTACCTGTGATTTCACGTTATCACACAGTGCTAATGGGACATAGCTAAAGTATGACTTAAGAATTATCCAAGCCGGGCATGATGGTGCATGCCTGTAATCCCAGTACTTGGAAGGCAGAGGCAGGAGATGTTCAGGTTTGAGGCCAGTCTCAGCAACTTAGTGAGACCGAGTTTCAAAACAAAACAAAACAAAACAAAAAAGACCTGACTGTGTATCTCAGAGATAGAATGCCCCTGGGTTTAATCCCCAGTACCCTCAAAAAATGTCAGGGAGGTGAATGTATTAATATTTGGCAAAGATAAATTTCTATATCAGGAATTTTGCTTTCTTGTTTATTTTATTGGTACATTACAATTATGCATCATAGTGAGGTTCAATGTGTTAAATGCATACATCCACACGTGGCCAGCCACGTGGCCACACGTGGCCAGCCAATATTCACTCATCACTATCAACATATATACACTTACAGAGATTTGGCAGACGGAGCAAACTTTACAAACCTAACTTGACTTTTTCCACTGTCATAGGAAACAAACAAACAAACTACTTTTCATTATTGAATTAGTTGTCATCACTGGAAGCATCCTGGCTTTCTCGGCTTTGCAGAGGTAACTATAAATGTGCACGCTGTATAATGAAGTCTTTTTTAAAAGGAGGCTGAATTTCTTTCTGCCTGACTGAATGCACTTGTTTGTTTAACTTTTAGTCCCTCATTTCAGGAAAAAAACTTTTTTTCCATAACCAGTGGAAAGATAACATATTTAAAGAAAAACAACACCTTCTGTTATCTTTTTTTTTTTTACATACTAAGATTTGGGGGTGGGGTGATAGTGGAATGAATGCTGAAAAATAAATATATTTCCAAATGAAATTTGTATTTGAAAAAAACATCTTGTGCTTGCTCGTTACTTTTTACTTGCTTCTTCCTGTCCTGTGTTATCTGCTCGCGTATTATCTTTTACTCAGCCCAAACTGAGTGTGTGCTCTATGAAGGCAGAAATGTCATTTGTTAGCAATGAAACTGAAAACTTTCTCTATTCTACTCTAAGAAGCCCTCCAAGAGCCATCACATTCACAGTTTATAGCTTCGCCACTTACAAACCAGAAGATAAAGACTGTGTGTGTGTGTGTGTGTGTGTGTGTCTGTGTGTGAGAGAGAGAGAGAGAGAGAAATTCAGAGACTAAATGTGATCTTTCTCAATAGGCAACATAAGAGTCATTTCTGAGTAGAAGGGACACATTTTCCGCCTGTTTCCACCACTTAGGAACTTCCTTTCTTTCTTCTTTGAAAGGGATCTCTCGCTGTGCATCATTGTCGTGTGCAGCTGTAGAGAAGAGAGGAAGTTAGTGAGAGGGAGGGCTAGAGAGAGCCAGAGCTGTGCAATCAAAAAGAAAGGTACTGCGCGGTAAGAAGGAAATAAATTGCAACTTCCACTTGAGGACCAAATTCTTTCAAAGCTTGTTGTAATTTTCAGTCTTTATTAATACTATGCACACCAGCAGGGATATGAGCTTTTGTATACAGAAAAAGATAAACATGGACATCGTAGTGCACCCGCAGCCCTAACTATGAGCTCATAGCCATTTAAATCAGCTACCTTTTAAATACATCTGTGTTCCTATACCTCCACAGCAGGATTTATTATCAGTCTTTATGAAAATCTTTCCTCATTTCAACAGTTTGCACATCCTCAGAAATATAATAAATCATAAATAGGCTCACACTTTATTCCCAAGGCTAAATTTTTGTACTTTAAACATTTTCACTTGTTGCTAATGAGCTAGGTGTACTGGTGCACGCTTGTAATCCCAGTACTTGGGAGGCTGAGACCGGAGGATCTGGGTTCGGGCCCAGCCTCAGCTACATAGTGAGGCCCTCCGCAACTTAGACCCTATTTCAAAATAAAGAACAACAACAAAAAAATAGGACTGGGGGTGTAGCTCAGAGGTGGAAAGCCCCTGGGTTCAATCCCTGGTACCGCCAAAAAAAAAAAAATTGCTAATGAAAATAGCTCTTAATTTTTAAATAACAAAGCTATTATCTAAAAAGGGAAATATATTTTGTTCATTCTCAATGGAAAACTTAAAAGCCAAATATATGACAATTAAAGAAAATGTATAATTTTTAGCAAAAAAGTACCTCTGTTTAAATATGTAAGAGATATACTTTTCTATGGTATAAGAAAAAATTAAACATAATTACATAAAATTAATAGGCTTAAGAAAATAATGGTAAAATTTATTTTTCTGTTTAAATGAATAAATTAGAATTATGCTCTATACTTGCATTATGGAAGTAGCCAAATTGTGGAGTATGTATTTTGTGTGTGTGTGTGTGGCACTGGGGATTGAACCCAGGGGCATTCTACCTCCAAGCTACACCCCCAGCTCTATTTTTTTTGTTTTTATTTGGAAATAAGAGTCTCACTAGGTTGATGAGAGTCTCACTACTTGCTTAGGGTCTCCTCAAACCTGCGATCCAATCCTCCTGTCTCAACTTCCCAAGTACTGGGATTATAAGTGTGCACCACCACGCCCAGCTGGAGTATGTATTATATAATCGTAAAGTAGTAGTTTACTTAGGATGCCTAAAAAAGTAAAAAAGCAAAAAAAAAAGTTGAACTATTCTTGTTTTCTGCTTCTTGATATGACAAATAAATTGATGCTTTGGAGTACTTTGAACTAATGAAGACTTTGTTCCATTCTGCGATTTGTGTCTGCCAGTGGACTACATTATTTGATTCCTTCTCATCTAATCCATAGTCTGACAGTTGGAGGAACTTGTAATTCAAAATTCCCTTCCCTGTCTTGTGCACAAGGAAAGAGCAGCTCTGTTCCATCTGTTAAAACAAACTGGACTGAATGGACTTCAGAAAAAAAAATCAAATTAATAAAAACTGCTAACAGTAGAATGATGCATAATTCAAGAACTATGCCAGCTCAGTAAAAGGAAATGTAGTTGAACAGAAAATAGTTCTTCTTTTTGATATCTTCAATATCTCTTGGACACTGTGTAGATGATGGTAGGAAATGGTCTAGGTAGGTAGGAAAGTCCCTTAAAGTCTCACATAACAGGCTCATTAGTTCTATTTCGGACGACATCTTTAAATAAAAAAGGACATATGATTGCAATTGTGAGGAGAGTCCAGATGTCACTCAGTTCCTCTGGTTGGTCTCCATCCTTACCCTACACCTGACTGATGCAAAATAATCGCCTAGTTGTGTGTCCCAGAAAACTTTCAAAAGCAAATATCAGTAATGCAAAATTAATGAAACTTTTGTAAAGGGAATAGTTGCTGAGGGTCTCCCTAAGTCACTGAAGCTGCCTCAAATCTGTAATCCTCAGTCTCTGTCTCTCAAATATTGGGATTATAGGAGCATGCCACTATGCCCAGCTTATTATCTCCCAGAATTTCATTAGTTCCTTCAGTTTTAAAATCCTATTTATCAAGCTGGGCGTGGTGGTGCACGCTTGTAATCCCAGTACTTGGGAGGCTGAGACAGGAGAATGGCAGGTTCGCGGCCAGCCTCAGCTACTTAGTGTGGCCTTCTACAACTTAGTGAGACCCTGCTTCAAAAATAAAGAATGAAAAATAGGGCTAGGGATGTAGCTCGAAAATAGAATTCCCCTGGGTTCAATCCCCAGCACAGCAAAAAATAAAAATCCTATTTATCAAAATAGCACCTTAATTATTTATTTGATACCACCCATCTTTAAAAGAGACGTGGTGACCTAACCTTGCTCTTATCCTTGTAGTTACTTAATGCTTCTTATTTAGTCTAATGTTTATGAAGATAACAATAATATGATACTGACATTTGTGAAATTAAGTAACATACCCCCCTCTAAAAAAGAGTGATTAAAAAAACAGACAAGATATCCTTCTTTGCTTTGTAGGGTTTCAAAAAATTCTGGCACTGACAGAAGTGTTGAGTGTTCAGACCATGTAGGAGAAATGTCTAAAATACAAGCCAATCATTGGCAATCAACCTTCAGTCTTTCCTACTGAGACACCACTGTGATAAAAGGTTCAGAAGTCCAGGTGGATTAGCAAATGATTGATGGATGGAGAAAGACTGAGTTCTACATTTTTTTTGTAAACTTTCAGTTCAATGGATATCTGATCATTCATTTCTGTTCATTTTTCATTTAACGACTTGCTATCAGATACTTCCCATTCACTTCAAGCTCTCTGGAAACCAAAGTAAACACTACATTGCCCTGACTTTGAGTTTGTAAAGCAAATTGATGAGATGGTAGTGCAATAAATAACATTTTATCCAGTGTAAGGAAGGTGCAATGGGCAGAGAATATGATTTATTCTGCTTGAAGAAGTCGATTCATTATTAGATTCCAAATGTCATGTTACTTGAACTTGGAGGATTGAGACAGGTCTTGACAAGAAGGGAGAACACTGGAGAAAGAGGATAAAGACACGGATTTGTGGAAGAGTGTAAGAAGTTATAAGGACTGCAAATAAAATTGGTACATAGAGAGAAAAATGCAGGGTGAGAAGCACACCCTCCGAATTAGTCCCTGTTGAGCTGCACTTAAGAGCTGACTAGCTAAGGACAAGTTACTTAACATATCGAATCCTCAGCTGACTCATTTCTAAATTGAGGATAATCATAGCAACTTTCTCAATATGGGATGGCTCAATTTAAGCGTTTGGCACAGTGCTCGGCATACTAAATGTTCAATATTAGTACTTTCTGCCTCCCTCTTTCATCCATTAATTTTCCTTGTCTTCTATGTTCTTCTGAAGATATTACCAGAGATGAAAGTTAAAATGTAAGAAGGGGTGAAGGTCATAATGAATATTGTTATCTGCACAAAGAAGATTCAAGAGAATAAAGGTAAATTTTTTAGAGTTTTAATTCTTTAAACTTGTAAAAAAAGTAATATTTTTATTTACTTCTAGAAAGTTTTAAGGATAGAGTCTGTATATTCAGACATATAAAAAATAGACAAAAGGAAGATCAGGTTCAAGGTTCCCTAATATTACCACAAAATTAATCTATAGATTAAATGTATAAGAATTAACAATGATATAATTTAACATTTTAGTTGCTTCTTCTGAAAGTAGGTAAAAAAAGAGTATTGAGGAATGTTTTATTTTGAGTTGTCCTTTGAATATTTAATATTATCAAAACTTAATAAGAATTAGGTAAGAAATTAAATATTGTATTGCTATTTTTAGTTAGTAAATAGCTTATTTGTATAGCTGCTTTTTCTAGGCCCTATTTTGAAATTAAGACAGATGGTCCTAAGTGACATGCATTTTCAAAATTTTAAGCTTAATTTTTCTCTTAATTGAATAAGTAAGTTTGGGTTGAAAATATCTTTTTATAAATACTCCTATATTTGAGATTTATTTTTTCAGTTTTACCAAGAATGATTTGTTAGCATATATGATTGGGTTCTATTCTCAGAATTATAAACAATTATCATTCCATGAATATTTAATAATATCACTGAAAAAAAAAACTACTGTAATCTAGTACCTACTGGGCTGCAGTCTATACATAGCAAAGTCATTTGACTGCAGTCAATTAAAATGGCATTTGATGCCAGTTTGGTCCTATCCAGGAGTTCAGGAATTGAATTGAAATGATCATATCGACTTTTAAGCACATCAGTTAGTGAATAAAAGATGCTGTCTTTATTAGTCTTATTGGATTACAATATTTGGATGCTTCTTGAAGTACCATTTAAAGAAACAATATGAAAGAAAATTAATGATGGTAGTTGTAACTTTAAGATATGTTTATTGTTTCTCTCCTTAAAAAAACCATGCTTCTGCCACGTGTGGTGACGCATGCTTGTAATACCAGTACTTGGGAGGCTGAGACAGGAGGATCACAGGTTCACGGCCAGCCTCAGCTACTTAGTGAGATCCTCCCCAACTTAGTGAAATCCTGTTTCAAAATAAAGAATGAAAAATTAGGGCTGGGGTGTAGCTCAGAGGTAGAATGTAGCTCAAAGCTCAATAATCCCCAGTACGACAAAAAAAATAAAATCATGCTTCATCATATTCCCACCCTCAGATCTTCTGGTTAGCCACAAATGGAAGTAGAACACACTTATTTCATTCAATTCATTTGATAAAACAATCTTTGGATCCAATTTTATTTAACCATTCTTCATATAAATACAATAATTTGTATTCACTCATTTTAAGAATCCAAAACATGTATTTCCATTCTCCTCAATAGACTATTTTTATAAGGACCTTGAGCTACTGATATGACATCAAAATGTGCAATTATTCAATAAAGTTATACATTTGTGGATGCAAAACTTGTATCAAATTTATACCTAGCCAGTTTTGTGATATGGATGTGTAGAAAAAATTACCTAAATATTACACAATTTCCAAAAATTATCCATTATCAATAACTTTCCTTTTTATTTTCCTTAAAGATTATTAACAACTTTATAATCAAACTGTGTATAAAATTCATGCAAACCATCTCAAATTTTACTTATATGATCATGTTTTTATATGCAGAACATACTTTTAACTCAAAATAGAAACGAGTTTGCCGCCGGGCGTGGTGGTGCACGCTTGTAATACCAGTACTTTGGGAGGCAGAGACCGGAGGATCCGGGTTCGCGGCCAGCCTCAGCTCTCTCTCTCTCTCCCTGTCTCTCTCTCTCTGTTTGTCTCTCTCTCTCTACTTAGTGAGGCCCTCCGTAACTTCGTGAGACCCGGTTTCAAAATAAAGCATAAAAAAAAAATAGGGCCGGGGGCGTAGCGCGGAGGTAGAACGCCCCTGCGTTCAATCACAGGTACCGCAAAAAAAAAAAGAAAAGAGTATCATATTTATGCTCATTATATATGCATATGGATATAACTCTTAAATAAAAGTGTCAAGAAATTTAAATGGCCAATAAATATATGAAAAAATGATCAATATCATTAGCAAGCAGAGAAATGCAAAACTACACTGGGATTCAATCTAACCCAGTTAGAATGACGATCATCACAAATAAAAACAATAACAAATGCTGGCAAGGATGTGGGGAAATAGGGACACATACACTGTTGGTGGGATTGTAAATTAGTAACATCATGGAGATCAGTATGGAGGTTCCTTAAAAGACTAGCATAGAACAACTATATGACCCAGCTATTTCACTCCTTGGTATTATTCCAAAAGAATTAAAATTAGAATACTATAGTAAGACATGCAGACCCATGTTTATAGCAACACTGTTCACAATAGCCAAATT
Source organism: Glis glis (assembly GCA_004027185.1). Lineage (NCBI taxonomy): Eukaryota > Metazoa > Chordata > Mammalia > Rodentia > Gliridae > Glis > Glis glis. Next base: position 12,948 of record PVJS01030358.1, on the reverse strand, counting down.
ATGGAACGAACCCAGGTGTCTGTCAACAGAGGAATGGATAAAGAAAATGTGGCATATATACACAATGGATTTTTTTTTTTTTTTACTCAGCTATAAAGAGCAAACATGTCATTTGCAGGAAAATGGGTGGAAGTAGACATTATCCTAACAGGGATCAGCCAGTCTCAGAAAGCCAAGTGTCATATATTTTCCCTCATATGTAGGAGCTGAAGAGAAAATGAGAAACAAAAGGGACTTCAGATAAATGAGGAGATTAGTAGAATAGTAGAAGGGGATTGGGGGAGGGAGGTGGGAAAGGGAAAAAGAATGGATGAAGAAATCATTTCAAATAATGCTATGCCCATATATGATCTCTCACTACCAATCTCCCTAACATGTACAGGGAGAGGGGTGGGTAGAATCCATAGGGGAACTCACCAAGTGCTGTGTGCACTGTGTGTATCTTTGTATCACTTTGAACCTCACTATGATGTGTAATTACAATGCATCAATAAAAGTATATTTTTAAAAGATTTTTCTTTGGCTCAAGTATTTGTTTTGGTCTTATAAACCAGCAAATCTTGTCAATATTATTTTTTTACATTAAGTGTAGTAACATATTCTTAGAAAAAAATCTGTCCTTGGCCAAATATGGGAGATAAGACTTTACTATTATTATGCTGAGATATAGTGAATATGTTGAATTTGTGTAGAATGGATTTAGAAAACTCTTTTATACCCATTTTAGAATTTCTAACTGGCCCAAATGGTAAAATCCAGATAACTTAATAAACTACTGAACAACGCATTCTTCTCATGATTTGACACCTGATTTCCAAATTATGAATAATGGTTGTGGAGGAGGATAGAAAACTAAGATCAGAGCTACTGATGGGTCTAACAAGGCATAGAATGGTACAATATGCATGGAGGACTATCTCTACCCATGTAGCATGTTCAAGAGTTGAATAAGAACCTCTTGAAGGGAGATATGGAATCAGGAATTCTGTGAACATGTGTATGTGAGTGTGTGTGTGTGTGTGTGTGTGTGTGTGTGTGTGTTCAGGCATTGAGGAAGGCAGAGGTTGCAGAAGAGCTTGGGAAGAGATGGGAGTAAAAATTTGGTTCAAGAGACTATTCTGAGTTGAATCAATTTGTATTGCCTTTTGAAGCACCTTTAACTTCAAATCCTTCACAAACTTTCCTAACTGTAAAAGTCCAATAAACTAGTCCCTAATAGGGATCCTTGAATACTAGAGGAAGAATTCTTGCTGGTCAGCAATATATCTGCATGACAAGAACTATACTTGATGCTGGAAGATGGAAAATGAAGTCTAGAAAACTTAGACTAGGAGACACTTTTTAGAGACCAATTTTGTTGGAAAATATCAATGAGAAAGGGTTGGAAAAGGTTGGAAAATATCAATGAGAAAGCACTGGAGGAAGATCAAGAAAACTTGATCTTCTTCCAGTGCTAAGATAAAAGGAGTAGGCTTTTGGCACTTTGAAATAATAGAGAATCCATAAAAAATATAAAGTACAGGATGATTAAAATAAAAGTTAGTTTTTCCAGAAAAACAGAATTAAAATAATTATCAGAGGCAGCAACAGGAGTGAACCATGAAGTAGTAGGAGGAGAAATTTAATTAAGATCTGCAGAGATGCTATATTGCTCACTGTACTTCAGAGCCAAGGTTTTTGCCCTTAGAGGCCAGATTAATTAGTGAATTAAGTAGTAAGAGTGGAGCGCCTAATTCTCTTTTCTTTAAAAATGGGCTATATTTAATGACTTCCTTTCATAAAGTACAGTGCTAAAAGGAGGAAAATACCAACTCTATAGTGGAGAATCCAGGAAAGAACTACCTCATCTAAATGACTGAGGTCAACATAAGCAGTCATAAATCATGCAGATAGAATGTGATTAAAAGGGCACACTACCTCTCTGGTCTCCCACAAAATAATTCACACCACCAATACTATTATTTTTAAAAGCAACATACTAATTCTGAGAGAGGGACAAAATGTTTAACCAGTTCTCCTTCAAGCATTTAGCATCATAAAAAATGCAAATCTAAGAAATTGCCACAATCATTAGGATCATATGGGGCATGAAAAATGAATCAAATGTAGCATACTGGATGGTATCGAAAAACAGAACAAAAATATTGGGAAAAAAACAAGGGAATCTGAATAAAAAATGGAGAATACACACACACACACACATACATGCACGTGTGCACATGCATGTGTGCATATCTAGAAAATAAAAACAGATTGAAATACAAAGACAATTGCCAAGAACAAATAACAACGTAAGATATCATCCTGCCCTAATTGATCATCAACGAACTAAAACACAAAATGAGAGGATGTCAAATGCTATAACATGATTATTTAATAGATTCTCAACAGAGAATGCACCTTCTTTTCAAACATTCACAACATAGCTAGAAAATTTTTAATGCCAATGACTCCATCATAAAAAAATCAACAAATTTATATATATGTATATTTATATATTAATTTATATAACAAACTTATGTATATATATATATAGAGAGAGAGAGAAAGAGAGAGAGTGTTTTTAGCAAATAAAACTATAACTATATTTGGTTCATTACAGCATCTGAATAATACTAATGTAATATATTAATAATATGGGAAATTGTATTAAGGGTATGGAAACTATGTACTACTTTTACAACTTTTTTGCACAACTAAAACTGTTCTATAATCAAATTGTTTTAAAATGTCAACAGTTATGCAGATTATAATAAAATGAGGCAGCTGCAAACAAAATCATTAATCCAAATGTCAATTAAATGATCATAGGGGTACCTTTGACATATCTTCAATTTAAAATCTACAAAGACATATGTGATTTTTTTTAAAAAGACCCAGGAAATCCCAAATCTATTTATAAAAGTGCCTGAGGGGATTTCAGTGAGGATGAACACTAGAAATATCCAAAAAAATGTAATAGGGGACCATGGTACTGAACATAATGGCCAATGTGATAGGAAATTACCATAGTAAATGACCCCTAGCTTGACACATCTGGATACAGTTTATAATTTTCAAGAATAAAGAGAATGTGTACTAACAGAAACAAAAAATTAATAAGCAAATAAGTAAACAAACAAAAACACTCTTAAGGAAATTGTGCAAGATAGTTTTAATATTCACTCATCTAATCTAAACTTCAAACAAGTTACTTCCATACTAAAAATCCCTGACTACCATTTTCCTATAGCATTTACTTTATACACATTTCAATTATAAATTCTTCCTGTGCTCTTTGAGATGTAAATCTTCAACAACCTAGGAGTATCTTTCTCTAGGATCTTAGAGTGAGCCCTTTATAATCATTAAAAAGGATAGTTCCCCTCTTTCTGTGTGGGAGGCCAGGAGTTTGACTTTCATCCCATTAATGACCTCCAGTATTGTTCCAGTAGCTCAATGAACTCTTGCAAACTCTGTGGCCTTTTATTTCTGAACAAAGTAAATCTCTCTCTCATATTGCAAAAACGGAACAAATTCTTCCTTACCTGCTTAATTGGTTTGATTATAAATAATATGCATTATATATTTATAGAATGTAAATACATATATTTATAGAATGTAAATCAGATTTCAAGAAAATAGTGCTTAATGATTGATAAAATATTGCAGGTAAAAGTTTCTGATTTTGAATTTATATCCATTTATAATGACATATTAGACTATGAAAATCAAAAAAAGATATCTTCAACCATAAAATAATACTGAAAAAATTTATCTAAATAACTATAAGAACAATTTTGAGATATTCTAGCAAATCAAAATATTTATTTAAGAACAAGAACACATTAAATATAAAGTAATGAAATAATTAGAAAATTAGTTCCTTTTAAATTATTTTGATAATGCTTACAAAATATGATAAATTATAAAGTAAAACTATAAATATAGAAGGAATTTAATGTAAAAATATTAATAACAATCTGGATAAATATTAGGTAATTTTAGCTGTAGGTGGAAGCTAATATAGTGGAACATTAAAAAAATTAAAATTGTGTACCTGCAAGAGGATGGAGATAATTTTTTATTTGGGAAATGTATTTCTGGCCTTATGTAGAGCAAATATAGAAACAAGAAATGGTCAAAGTCCCAGAATAGTAGATGAATGACGAAGAGATGACAGAATAATCTACTAAAGATTAGGAAATGAAAGCAAAAGAGACCCAAGAGAAATGAAGAGAAAGACTAGAAAGCAAAAATACAAAACCAATAAGAAAGACATCTAACTCAAAAAGTAGCTTGACATTGAAAATGAATAGTCAAGTCAGAAAAGAGAAAAAATATGACAAGGCATACAATAGTTTCTTTGCCTTCAATGTTAATGAGAAAATGCAATTAAAACAATTTTGAGATTTGGCAATAAATGAAAAGTAAATAGATAAAAAATACATTTCTACTCTTATGAATGGTTACTTGGGAAAATGAATGTTCAAGAATTTAGATAGGATTATAAATAGGTATAAACTCTCTGTAATTCCATCTAGCTTGCTATATCAGTATTTTTAAATTTATTTATTGATGCATTGTAATCATACATCTTGATGAGTTTCAGGGTTGTAGAAGCATGCATGCACACATTGCTCATTAGTATTTGATGCATATCTATTCTTTGTCCCAATAGTTATAGTTTCCTTTCTAGAGATCTCCCCTGAAGATGGTCACACATGTGAACAAAGATACAAAGTGCTGCAGCATCTTCTAGAAAAAAAACATCACCCCAAATTATTAATACATGAATTATTTACCTACAATATGGGACATAATAAATATACTAAAAATAATGAAATGACTCTTTAGATTGATATGAAGCGGTTTTTGTAAGATTTTTTTTAAAAAAGGTTTTAGAACCATCTGTTTAATTTTTATTTGTGAAACATAATTCATATTTACATATATACACACATATGTACATATACATACACATAGAAAGAGAAAAGTAAAGTTAAAGCACTAAATGTTTGATATTGGCTAGTTCTGGTGAGGTTTATGTAGTTAGAGAAGGATTAAGGGGCAAGATGTAAAGACTATATCTGAATTATTTTTGAATAATTTTGCAACACTAACATTTTTATGTCTAAAGGTTTATAGAAACTGTACAATTGTGTACATAATATAATGAGACTTTTGTGTATACACAGAGCATAAAACCATATGTTCAGCATGAAAGGTCTGGGATGTGGAGGGGAATACACCAAGTGGCATGTGCATGTCGAAATGTATCACTTTGAATCTTACTGTGATGTATAATTCCAATGCACCAATAAAAGTATAAAAAAACAAATAAAGGACATGTTGATGTCAGCTGAATTTAAAGCTGCATGTATTAAATAAGGTTTTATTTGTTTGTCTAGAAATTAAAATGTCATATAGAGCATATGTTTATGGGATTTTATTTCTAATAACTGGACTAAAATACATTTTTAGAATGTACAACACTTAGATAATGAATATTCCAATGAATGAAAGAATATTTTATTTTGGTACTGGGGATTGAAGCCAGGGTCATTCTACTTCTGAGCTACACCCCCAGCCCTATTTCATTTTTTTATTTTGAAACAGAGTCTCACAAAGTTGTTGAAGGTCTCACTAAGTTTCTTAGACTGGCCTCGAACCTGTGATCCCCCTGTCTCAGCCTCCCAAATACTGGGATTACAGGCATGTGCCACCACACCCAAATGATTGAAATAATTTTTAAAAGTCATTTCTCTCAATCATGTTCATCTTATAATTCTTCAAAATTTGTTTTCTTAATCTTGCTTAATGCTAAACTATATTTTTTGTTGGGGTATGTCTTTTCTATTATTTCCTTATTGATTTCTTTTACTTCAATAGAAGAAAGTTCTGTCTCCCTCATCACTCGCTTTTCCTATCTCTCTCTCTCTCTCTCTCTCTCTCTCTCTCTCTCTCTCTCATTTCTTCTTTAAACATGTTATTAAAAAGACATGATTTTATATTTTGAACAGAGGCAGTTTTTCAGATTATATCTTTGGCCCTTACACACACACGCACATATTCACGCACAGAAAGAGGTGCTTGTTCATTGTTTTAATTGTATTTTATTTAAAGAAAAAAATTGTCATGTCTGAAATTTAAAAATTACAAGAGAGCTGGGTGTGGTGGCACACACTTGTAATCCCAGTACTTTGGGAGGCGGAGACCGGAGGATCCGGGTTCACGGCCAGCCTCAGTTCTCTCTCTCTCTCTCTCTCCCTGTCTCTCTCTCTCTCTCTCTCTGTCTCTCTCTCTCTCTACCTACTGAGGCCCTCCACAATTTCACGAGACCCGGTTTCAAAATAAAGTATAAAAAAAAATAGGACCGGGGGTGTGGCGCGGAGGTAGAACACCCCTGGGTTCAATCCCCAGTACCGCAAAAAAAAGAAAAAAAAATTACAAGAAATTTTTTTCTTCTTTCCTGTCAGCATTGCTTTGCTGAACCTTCCTATCTTACAAGGAATTTGACAATGTCATTAAAAATTCAGAACATTTTTCCTATATTCTCTTAGCCCCACTCTCAGCAGTGGTGTTTGGAGCCTTGACGATGAGCAGCAACCTGTTAATATTGTTAGCCTTATTGGCAAAAATGGAAAAGTACTTGCCTCACAGAGGAGAACTCTGAATTCAATATTGAACAAATCTTTCTTTTCTCTCCTCCTCTCTCTCTCTCTCTCTCTCTCTCTCTCTCTCTCCTTCTCATCTAAAAACTTTAAGGTCTAATGTGTCCTCTTATTGCCAGGCCTTTACAAATAGAATTCTATGCATTACCTCTCACTGAAATAAGCCATCTGCAAGGTGATTTGTAGTCAGGCATCAGCGACAGCCCAAGGAATTTCAAGGCACAAATTATGCAATTACAAAATTACAGGTGTACAGTGTAGATAAAAAATTCAATACCAGGGACTTTCTTCTGTACCTCCTGGAGGATCAAGTTGTTTCTCTAATTATGATTTTTTTCTATATCCAACCTAGTTATGATCACTGTGAAATATTCAAAAGTGGTTACAATAATGCACTTTTTATGAGAAATATATTTTAAGTATAAAAAGTAAGAGTGAAAATCCTATCTTCATTTTTATTTCCCAATGATAACATTATCCACAGTGTGGCTTGATGAGTCACAGAATTCTCTCTATTCATGGATGGAAAGGCTGATCAATAGAGATAGAGTTACAGATTGACAATGCTTGGTGCGTACAACCCTGGCATAGCCAAAGGAGGAGGTGAGAGGAGAGCTATATTTGGCACAATGAAAATTATCAAATTGAAATGTAGAAACAGCAGCCCTTGCCCCACCCCCCTGCATCTGGAATAAGCAGCCCAGAAAGATGCAGATTATTTATTTCAGAATCTAATAAATTCCAGAGAATAAAACCACATCTATCAATAATGCCATTTTTTTGTGGTTGCCAATGGAAGTACTATATAGATATTCAACACCCCACTTAAATCTAGTAGGTAAATTCTTTTCGTATACTGAGTTTCCAATCTATTTACACTACCTTATTCCTAAACATGAACGAATATTAAATATTAGAACATTTCAAGAAATCCTTTGAAATGAATAATGTAATACACTTGAAGGAGAAACAGAATTTGGAAGAAGCAAAGCACAGACAAAAATGTGCAAAATCTCAACACAAGTGTAATTAATATTTTTAGAAAAAAATCAAGAATATGTTTGACTCACTTAAGGAATACTATATAAATGGGTCATGGTTAAAGAATAAGAATGTGAGAGTTATGTTGTAATTGTGTGTGTGTGTGTGTGTGTGTGTGTGTGTGTGTGTGTATGAGTGAGTGATAGTAAAAAGTAATAAAAATTAAATAGAAGTTTAAAATTAATCTGTAACATACTCAGGCAGGTACAGGGGAAAACAAAGAGTAGGAGAAAACAGAAAAATAAAAAAATGCAACAGTCCCATTATCCAACTAATATGATTATTTTATGTTGATAAAAATTAAATTAAGGAAAATATTTTTTTAAATTTTTAGCATTTTCTAGCAAGGAAGAATGATTTTGTAGATTGTAAGAGCCAGGATGGAGCCCAGGACAGGGAACACAACACATGCCCACACACCAACACTCAGCAATGTAAGCCAGTGCCACATTTCAGAATTCCAGAAGTGGTAGAAATCTCCAAAGATGGCCCCCCAATGAATCATACCTCTAAGAACTAACTTCCTTGTGTAGTCAATGTCTTCCGCTTCAGTCTGTATTCATTCTAGAAGAAATTGCTCCAGCTGATTTACCACAATAATTGCAGCCCATGTGAGTGAGCCACCTTCGACATCCTACCAAATCAAACTTTCAGATGGCCTCATCCTCTACCACTATTTGTTGTAACCTCATGAAGGACTTCAGGCAATCCAGTCCACCCGCAGACCCATGATGCACAAATGTAAATTATTATTGTTTTAAATCACTGAATTCCAAACATGCTAAGAAATGCAGGGCACTTAGAAAGATACTGGGATGTTGACAATCAGAATAATACCAGATTTATTAGAGATAAGTCTAGAATAGTAAGTAATGACTTCAAAATTCCAAGAAAGCAATATTTTATTCTAAAACTTAATTTAATTTAATTATTTCATTTTGTGGTACTGGAGATTAAACCAAGGGCATTCTGCCTCTAAACTATCCCCAGCCCTTCATAATTTTTTTATTTCATTTCAAATCAGGGTCTCACTAAGTTGCTAAGAGTCTCAGTTGCTGAGGCTGGCCCTGAACTTGTGATCCTTTTGTCTTAGCCTCCCAAATACTGGTATTAAAGGCATATGCAACTGTGCCTAGTTTATTGTAAAATTGTATATCACTTTTTTTTTTTGCGGTACGGAGGGTTGTGCCCAGGGGCATTCTACCTCTGAGATACACCCCCAGCCCGCATTTTTATTCTTTATTTTTTTGAAACAACGTCTTGCTAAGTTGTGGAGGGCCTCACTAAGTAGCTGAGGCTGGCTGTGAACCTGGATCCTCCAGTCTCAGCCTCCCAAGTACTGAGATTACAAGCACGCGTCACCATGCCCGGCCTGTATATCACTTTTAAGCTATCAACAAATGTGAGGGTTAAAACAATTAAAAACCTGCTTTAGACAAACATGTGCTCAAAATATTTCCCAAATATGACCATATATGAAAGAAGTATATATGAGATGCAGGAAAATGGAAACCTAACCAGGATAATATGTAAAGTAGTGTTAACACTAAAATATTGCTTTAGGACTAGAGAATCACCAATTCAAATTGTAGGACCTGAGGAATACACATGCCTTTTTGGCCAAACTGCAACTCTATTAAGTCTCTCTGCTTTATTTTCCCCACTTGAAATTCAGTGTACAATTCACTGAATGTAGACATCAATATCCATAATGCAGTGAGGATACTTTGCTGTTTTGAGATTTCCTTCACCAGCTTAATCAGCCCACCATCTTTAAATTTGGTGTCACACAGAATTTCAGGACACAGGCAAAATGCCAATAAGTTCTTTGCCAGAATGTAACATCTGTGGCCTCTACCCCATTTTCCTATGGAGCCCCCCTTATCCTCTGCAATCTCCAGTTTCTACCATCTGCCTTTCTAAGCACATTCTGGCCCTTCCAACTTCCTCTCACGAACCAGTTGCAAAGACACACAATCCACATGATCAGAAATATCAGTGACCTTCTCTTCTGGTACCAATTTCTGTCTCTGTCAACATTTTCACTGATCCAAAACAACTGACCAGACAACATAGGGAAAAAAAGATTTCTTTGATCACAGTTTTTTGGAGATTCTAGGTTCAGTCCATGTGAGGCCAGGGTCTGGAGCACAGGGAATGGCAGCAAGAAGCAGAGAGAGGGAGAAAACAAGGCTTCTGCTCTCACATCATGGAGACCAGAAGCAAAATAGCAGCATGGTGAGGAGGAAAGATAAATAATCTCCAAGGCCACCCCTCTAGGGACCCCTCCATAGAAACCCAGCCCTGCTTCCAACATTGCTACCTTGTTTCTGTGAGGGATAGGGGAACATTCTCAATCCAAACCATTATAGTGGGGAACAGTGAGAGGCTGCTTTGTCAAGATTCCTTGTTTTCTAAAAAGTGGAGAAATCTCTTGTGGAAATTCCCATAGACGGTACTATTGTGACAATCTACAATATTCTTTGCAAGCAACTGACTAAATTAATTCAAGTATATATATTTTCTGTTAATTAAGTTATCAAATGGTGTTTTAGTTCTTAAGAGGCTATGGGGAATCGATACTGTTCAGTGCCTCACAATTTCTCAGATGTTACTAATTAGAACTAAGGGAAGTGGAAATTTCTAAACAGTAAATGGGACTTTAGAGTACCAGAGAATGCGTACTGTAAAATGACTTTGAAGTGGAATGAATTTATGGCCAAAATTGAAGGTGGGAGAAGCAGTGTTTAAATGTGGATAGGAGTAGTAAGTCTGCCATTTTCTTTACAAATAGAAAAACTGTACTTAGATGAGATAGGTGAGATTATTCTTCTCAAATTCTACATAGCAAAAACTAAAATAAGCCAATTGCACCTAAAAGCAAATGAAGCAGAAGAAAAGGCTAAATTATAAGCTGAAAGAGGAGATAATTTAAGAGAAAAACATCTTTTGTCTTTGAAGGAAAGGGATAGTAAAGTGAATTATGGACACCCATAGTTAGATTAAGAAGAGGTATTCCTTCATTTCTTTAATCATTTATTCATCAAATGGACATTAATTGAGCAACTGCCATGTGAAGATTGTGTCACAGATTCAGAAGTTGAGGAATCTCTACACTGTCCTTTAAAGGATTTATGAGGATTAATATCACTTTCATCTCTATAATTGCTGACATGTATGCAGTTTATATCATGATAAATCTTCATGTTTTAAAATCAAATCATTTTATATACGCAAATGAACTGAACTGAGAATGTTACTGAAAATATCTTAGTCCCGATAAATAGTGATAGAGAGATGAGAAATAATCTAAATTTGCTGTGTAAAAATCACATTCACATGCATTTTTTACATTTAAAAATAATTTCATGCCGGGCGTGGTGGCGCACGTTTGTAATCTCAGCACTTGGGAGGCTGAGACCGGAGGATCTGGGTTCTCGGCCAGCCTCAGCTACTTAGTGAGGCCCTCCGCAACTTTGTGAGACCCGGTTTCAAAATAAAGGAGGTGTAGCTCGGAGGTAGAATGCCCCTGGGTTCAATCCCCGGTATCGCAAAAAAAAAAATTTTTCATGCAATTAAATCAATATTTATTGAGTGATCACTAGGTCATTGGCTCTGAGGTAGTCTAGGTCCTATAGACTTTGTTAGAAGAGCGAATTGTGATGGCTTCCCTCAAATAATTTATAATGTAAGACACAGATACACAAGCAGATTATTTTGATCTTCTATAAAATTTACAGTATAAAGATAGATGTATGCACAGGATGCAATAGTAACAAAGTGTATTATGAAGTGTGTAAAAATAATATTCTTATCCAGTATACAAATGATGAAAATAAAGTTCAAGATACCATGTGAGTAACAGAGTCACACATGTAAAAAATGACTACACAGCATAGTACAGGAGAATCAGTTTTCTGGATCATATTAGGAACTGAGTTTTCCTCTGGAAGACTGATTAATGAAATTGCTGTGGGCCAGAGGAAGGAACAGGTAAATCAGAGAGCATGAGTAGAAATGTTACCACCTCTGCCCTGTGAGCATAGCTTATTGCCACTTCCTTGCCATTGTTTTTGTTTCTGCACAGTGCAGTATGGTGAAGGAAAAGGTCACTGATAGTAGCCATATTTCTAAGTGCTATAGCTACTTCCTCGCCCTCATTCCTCACAATGATTTGCATTAGCCTGGGGCATAGAGAACAAGTGCTGAGAAGTTCTCTGTTCTGGCTTTGGTCATATTTTAATTGATCCCAAATCTATCTTGCCTTTAGATCCGATATACATGATTTGATCTGAACTTCATTTATTTTATTCACACTTGTAATTTCCTAACACACTATGTATGTATAGTAATAAATTAAATATTCATTACACACATGTATTATAAATTTCACATATCAAATATCAGAGTTTTGCAGAATGCTGGTTTTATGCATTTAAAAATTTAAATTATTTAAAAATATTTGGATCCTTCCTTATATTTCAGAGATAAATAAATAAATGCCTATCTAAGATAAATGTTCTTAAGTCAACATAAGTAAAATTAGAATTTAGTTATTGTGCACTTATTCCCTATTTATAAAATGCTATAAATAATTATGAGGTTGTGCATAGTTATCAATTGGTATTTATCTTTATGTTTGCAAAATGAGAAATTTTCATAATCACATATCTCATACCTATATCCACATTAAAAATATAAGTGATTATACTTACTATGTTTAATATTCATATTTATACTAGCCTCTAAGATTTAAGAATGACATAATTAGCAATTATACATTTTAATATATATGATAATGAATGCCTCAATATCAAAATTTACATATTTTTAGTTTCTTTAGCAGTACTAAAAAACGATATAACACAATAGGTAAGACTGAAGTATATTTTCCTCGAAGAAACATAAGGGTAAAATTGTAAAAGTTGAAGAAAAGTACCAGTAATTGACATAGGTAGATGGCGCAAGTCTTCATCAAAATAATTTAAAAATACTAAGAAATTCATTTCAAGAGGAATAAAAATTTCCAAATGCTTACATGCTACTCAAACCTTTCCTTTTCCACAACCAGTGAAATGCTAGGCACAGTGATGTTCAAATAGTTGATGTTGTTAGGAAGATGTGAGATCTATTTTTTTTTTTTTTTTGCGGTACCAGGGATTGAACGCAGGGGCGTTCTACCTCCGCGCTACGCCCCCGGCCCTATTTTTTATACTTTATTTTGAAACCGGGTCTCACGAAGTTGCAGAGGGCC
>PVJS01030357.1:0-24147 GCA_004027185.1 Glis glis | reverse complement strand
TCTCTCTCTCTCTCTCTCTCTCTCTCTCTCTCTCCCTCCTTCCCAGCAGTCATTAATTAAGTAGCTTTCCTCTGCCTGTCATGCCTTTTCACCATGGAGGAAGCCAACCATGAACTGAGACCTCTAAACCATGAGCCAAAATCAATGTTTCATCCTCTAAGTTGTTCTTGCTAGGTATTTTGGTCACAGTGATGAAAAGCTAACACAACATACAATCACTTTTTAATCCAGTAGAGGACTTTTAACTTCTAGTAGATTAGCAAAGACACTATATGGAATATACCTGGCCTTCTAAATTGCCATGAGAAAATCCACCCACCAAACTCCTCATTTGACTGTGACAAGCATGAGTATTAAACTTTAATAGGTTAAGCCATGGGAATCTGGGGTTTAATTATAGCAGTTAGTCTGCCACATAGGGATTGTGGTGCAAACATATGTGTTGCTGACTTCAAATTCAAAGCTACTGATTTTGGCTCTCTGCTGGATAGTTAACCATTGTTTTGTTTTCCACTTGAATTCCTAGAATAGCTACAGTGACACAGATTTTTATATGGATTATAATTCAATGCTTACTACTGTGTTTTTACATAAATATTCAAGACACAAAACTGAATTAAGTGGGACCTGTTGAATTAAATACATAAAAAAATTACCTAAGCTCTAGAGGGTCAGGTGGAAAGTGAAAACACCGACCAGAGATTTAATGTCAACATGTCCTGTGTGACTTTGGATGAAGGAGTGATGTCACAGGGTAGGGATGGACTAATGCATTTATGGAGACACTTTTGACTCTAAAACAAATATTTGATGGATATCCATTCTTTGTTCTGCTCTAAAAACCTTTATATCTTTCAGTTTGCCAACTCTTCTAAAATATTTTGCATTCAAACTTTAAAGCACTCTGAGCATCTGTTGTTTCCATCCTGCGTGTGAGCCAAATCATATGCCACAGACACCAGTTTGCCTCTTCGGGTCACAGCTACTTCATTATCATGGTGAGTACAGAAAGCTCTGACTTGCTCTCGGGAGCTTCTCCTGAGATTTATTACAGGAGGTATTTTTTTTAGAGTAAGTCCCTTAACATCTGCCTAAATTTAGTAGATATGATCATTAGCAGTCATTATATCTAATCAACATCTAATCCTCATTAAAATACTACATTAATAGGTTGAAATGGGAGCAAAACTCATATCATGTTAAATGTTCATTTTCTTTGAATAAACCTTCAGCAACAGAAAATGTGCAGCTATTTGAAACATGGCTCTACAAGAATTTTACGTGTCAGTTTTGCGTCCTGCCTTGAGTTTTTTGTTAGTAGCCTTTACCTTCCATGACAAATGCATTCATTGAGTCCCAACTAAAGGGCAATTTAAGAGTGTTCACCTGGCTATTAATGTGTGGAATTAAAGAGTATTAAGCTGTAATGGTAGGTGAAGTAAATATTTCCTGAAGGATTAAAATTTAATTACTTCATCTCCAGAAGCAGTATTCTCTGCAATTTCTGTATGTGGAAATAAGTTAATCCATTTCTGTTCAGTCACTATTTTGAAAGGTATGATTTACACATACCCTCCCTTTTTCTTGCCAAGTGCCACCCTGCACCACTTTGGGACTCTGCCAGCAAGAAGCCATCACCAAATGTGTCCCCTCGGGGCAAAAAGAAAGAAAGGGGTGATTTACTTCAGTACCTGAGATCTGTTTCTTGATTTGTATGTCATCTTGTTATCTATGGATAGTAAATCCCAATGTCTAAACAATTCAAATACTCTGAAACTTTTAGTAGACATTAAGACTATCTTATTGATGTTTCTAGCATGTAAATTATGCCCCCATCAATGTCCTGACTAAAATGATCAAGTAACATAAAGAAAAAGGATGATTGAGGAAGGAAGTAGTTCAAATAATGTTATGCCCATCTATGAATGTATCACTGCCAATCTCACTAAATGCATGGGGAGAGGGGAAGGGAGAGAGGCAGAGGGAAATACAAGTGATATATGCATGTACATTTGGATCACTTGGAATCTCACTGTGATGCATAATTACAGTACACTAATAAAAGCATAAAAATAAATGCAGAAATCTTTAATCCCCCCATTTTTACAGATATTATATATCTGACTTCATGCACAAGAAAGATAGATCTACCTTTCTTCCCCACTGTATGTATGTGCCCCCTCTCCCAATTCTTCCTTCTCAAGATTCTTCCTTCTTCAGGCTTCCTTCTTCACAACCTATGCCAGAAAATGTGCACCATGTTTCATAAACTCTGCACGACTATGTTTTCCCTGCTATCTCCTCACAAATGTCTCTGCCTCTCAACTTTTAAGAGAGAACTACCATCCATGGTATTTTTCCAATTAGAAAGAAGTTATGAAAAAGATAGACCACAATGAAGGTGGGAAATGCAGATTCTCTTTCACAATTTTTCACGAAAAAAATTTTATGTTAATAATAAATGTAAGTAGCTTTAATTTTTGACCATATATAATAAAAGTGCTTTATTTACCTGTACTTTTACCTAACTAAAATTTTTATTAAATTTTAATAATTTTATTGTCATTAGACTGTTGTTTTAAACATTTGGTGGAAAACATTAATGAAATAAATTTCACGAAGTCCAATATTGCTACTCAGGAAAGGCTGAGTACATATATAGTGCAGGGCTCAGAATCAAACAGATTGATACTGCTATGAACACAAATTAATACACAACCACCTAAACATGTGAGACATTTATCATTCCATCGATAAAATAAAGAAATTGGAATAAAAAGCTTGGTTCTAAAGCCCATCAAAAATTTAAATTCCCAAACACTGACCATGACTTTACCATTAATTGTCACATAACCATTATGAATACAATTTTTGGATCATTCTTGCTGCATGTGAAAAAAGTCTACAGGATCTGAGACACTACACACATTCCCTATTCAACACACCTGCAAGGTAGCATCATTGTTCTTGATAGTAAGCTAAGTGGATCATTAGTTCTGTGTGTCTCATCCCTCCGGCCTTGACTGGATTCCCAAAATATTGCTTCTGCCTTTTTATCATCCTGGTTATAACACTGGCTGGAGTGTTATAGTTAGAAGATTAGGGTCTCCTTGGCCAAAAGAAACAAAGCTTATTAGAAATATGTTTCAAGTAAGAAGAAATAAGCTATGAATATAAGCAATGATAGTATAAATATTAGGACTTTTGGGACCCCTTTAGAATTGGTTTTGAAATAGTTACTTGGTAACAATGGCTCATTAGCTTTTTAATCAAGCCAAAAGCTAGTAGGTAAAGCAAAAATTAGGTTTTTATCTAACATAAGACTCAGTATTGGCTAAAAGGTTTTTTGTTGTTGTTGTTTGTACTAGTTCAGTATGGTCCTGGATGACTTCGTTTGCCTCTGGGGTCTTGGTTGATAAAGCTGCCTGGCTGGTACAGCTGTAAATGTTATCCAAGTAATTTTTTGGTGTATATTTATAAGAAATGGGGGGAATTGATGAGTTGTGCATTTAATTCTCATACTTTTATTGGTGTATTGTAGTTATACATCATTATTAGGATATATATTAGAATATATATAAGAATAATATAGCCAGGCATGGTGGCACATGCCTGTAATCCCAGTACTTGGGAGGCTGAGGCAAGAGGATCACACAAGTCCAAGGCCAGTATCAGCAACTTAGGGAGACCCTCAGCAACTTATTTAGACTCTATTTCAAAATTAAAAAATACAAAAGGCTAGGGGTGTGGCTCAGAGGTAGAATGCCCATAGGCTTAATCTCCAGTTCAAAATAAAAAAGAATACATATACTATAATGTATAATATATTCTCATGCTACAATTTGTGCTTAGATAAAGAGTAAAACAAAGGTTCTAAATTTCATACAAATGCATTTGCATGCACACAATAACACACACAAACCCATACAAATCATGTTTCAAATTCAGATATATCATTCATGGGAAGAGATTTTGGCAGATAATAAGCATTTAAAAACTTTTTACAGCAAGAAAAACATTTCTTGGGCAACAGGCCAACCTAAATTTTAATATATCCAGGATATTCTTGCAAAAGAATACGCGTTGGTAGAGGGTTACTGAATTATATGCTCTAACCACACTATTGTATTTCTGATGCCTGCAAATGTGGGGAGATATAGGAGGAATGAAAACAAGCTTCAGAAGAGAGATTAATATCAGTAAGCATTTCATATACATTGTGATAAATATTTTTTTGTAAATAATAAACAACTATTTTGGAATTGTGATGATAAAAAGCCTAAGAATAGTATTAGGTTTAGACAAAATAATGAAGTTTAGTATGAGATGATCCATCCTGACTATTCTGGGTGAGAATGACAGCATAGGCATTCCTCTTCCTTTTTTTTTTTTTTTTTGCGGTACCAGGGATTGAACACAGGGGCGTTCTACCTCCGCGCTATGCTCCCGGCCCTATTTTTTATACTTTATTTTGAAATCGGGTCTCAAGAAGTTGCGGAGGGCCTCACTAAAGAGAGAGAGAGAGAGAGAGAGAGAGAGAGATAGGGAGAGAGAGAGCAGGAGAGCTGAGGCTGGCCGCGAACCTGGATCCTCCGGTCTCCGCCTCCCAAAGTACTGGGATTACAAACGTGCGCCACCACGCCCAGCTTCCTCTTCCTTTTGTATAACACTCTTGAAATTACCTAGGAAAAGTATACATCAGTAAGTCACATAGAAATATATGTAGGGTAATGGAGATCTGCTTTTTGTCCACCCTGCATTTCTGGGATTTGACTCCTCAAGTAAGCTAAAGTATTTGTTTTACAGGGTTATCCAAGTGATAAATTAAATTACATATAGAAAGTGTGAAACACAATGCTTTTCTCAGTCTATGTATGGAAAAAAATGTTGGTTTCCTCACTTCTCATTCCCTGACCAGGCATTTCAGAGGTAGAGGGAAGTTGAAAGAACATCTAGAATTTCTTCTGCTGATGTAGACATGGTATCCCATGGAATTCAGAGGATTTAAATTCTCTTTTGTCGTTGTTGTTTATTTAAAGCAAAGATCCTAAGTACCATCTATCACTCAAAAGATACAAATTTTGAGTGAGTGTGAAATAATTTTCTCTCTCTTACAGTATGATTGAGTATTTCTATAATCCTCACTAAGCTATTCCAGTCAGGGTGATGCACGACCTTCTATGTGCCCTGTCAAATATGCTGAACACCAGTCTTCTGCTTGAACTAAACACTCTGTCCCATACCTCAGTGTGCTTAGTAGGTACCATGACACTGTGATCTGATGTTGTAAGTCTTTCCCTTTGACATCCACACACTGCTTACTCTTGCATCAGCTGCATGACGACAGCTTTAACAGTAACAATAAAAAAGTTGAAAATTAATACAACAGCGTTTGAATGAATCGTAGTCAGGTTTAATATGTCATTCTTCTTTGAATTCTTCCCTGATCTTCTCCAGGAAAGATGATTTTGAGTGAGCAGATATTTCCACAATAATTTTCCTCTGATATTTCCATCCCTCAGTGTAATGGTTTTGATTTAGAATGTCTCCCTAGCCCTCATGGAAACAGGGTAGCAATGTTGGAAGCTGGGCTTGGTTGCTAAGGAGGGGTCCCTGGGGTGTAGCCTTGAGGCTTGTATAATGTCCTCTCCTCCCCCTACTCTCTTGCTCTTGGCCCTCATTATGTGAGAGCAGAGCCTTGCTCTCTCCCTCTTTCTGCTTCCTGCCGCCATGCCCTGAGATGAGCAGACACCAGGTTCACATGGACTGAACCTGGAATCTCAAAAAAACTTTGAGCAAATAAATCTCCCTTTCTCTAAGCTGTGTGGTCAGTTGCTTTCGATTATAGCATTGAGACTGTTGACCAAGATACTCGACAATGGAGGCATTCGTAAATAAAGCTATCAATATAAAAATTAAAGAAGTATGTTTTTCCTATCTGAACTACATATGCTTAAGATTTTTGAGGTTTTACATTGGAATTCATGACTTATAAGTTCTCATTTTGTGAATTACAGGAACACTTTTTTGTTTTTGTTTTGTTTATTTCTTTGTTTTTTTGTGGTATGGGAGGTGAACCCAGGTGTATTCAACCTCTGAGCTATAGCTACCGCCCTATTTTATTTTAAAATTTGAAACATGATCTCACTAAGTTACTGAGGTTAACCGCGAGCCTGCGATCCTCCTGTCTCAGCCTCCCAAGTACTAGGATTTCAGGTGTGCGCCATCACAGCCTGGCTAAGGAACAAGTTTTGTATGATACTATCTCCACCACTAATAATATTCAACTATGAAGCATGTGATTGTATTGGAAAGGAAATAATTTTCATAGAAAGAGATGAGAATGTATTATAATCTTGAGATTATATCAATTAGGATGTTTTAGGCCATGTAGCAGATATTTTTTTTTTCGGTACCCGGGATTGAACCCAGGGGCATTCTACCTCCGCACTGCACCCCCGGCCCTATTTTTTATACTTTAGTTTGAAACCGGGTCTCACGAAGTTGCGGAGGGCCTCACTAAGTAGAGAAAGAGAGAGACAGGGAGAGAGAGAGAGAGAGAGCTGAGGCTGGCTGTGAACCCATTTCCTCCAGTCTCTGCCTCCCAAAGTACTGGGATTACAAGCGTGCGCCACCACGCCCGGTCCAGATATTATTTTCGATGCCTTACACAATTTACACATCTGCAACTGGACAAGTTGCAACCTATACCTACATGCTTCCCAGAGCACTACCCTGGAACCACAGGTGATTCAGGTGAGGTCTTGCTTGAGGTGCAGGGAAGGTTATGCTTTACAAACTCCCTTAACTCACAGCCATTGACTCATTAGTCAGGTTGGGAATATAAAAAAAATATTCTTTCTTCCTTTCCTCTAACCAAAAAACATAACAAAGAAAAAAACTCTCTGATACAGCTTAGTACGCCACAATGTAGACCTCATTGCTGTATTTGACTCCCATATCTCATTTCCCTCACTTCCTTAAATATTCCTGCTAAGTAAGCCATCTCAGTTTCTGATTCTAAGGAACCCAATCTGGGAGCCATGGCTTCTAGGAAGCAGATTCTAGAAAGTGAACATAGTTAGGATCATTCATTGACCAGATGGCAATAAGGCCTCATTGCTGGGGGTAGGGAGAGAGTGAATGCAGCCTGAAATGTTCTAGAAGTGCCATCATTGAGATCATGACTTTAAGCCAACTGCAGTAGAATACTGGTGGAAGAGATGTATTGGTTTATGAAATGGAAAAGGCATTATTTGAAGGTATGGTAAAATAGTCTATGTAAAGACTTTGGAAGCAGGTGGCTACTGCTGAGCATCCCTCATACATTTTGAAGATGGAATATTTATCAGTTTTAATCAAAGGTCCCAGAGGGTAGAGAAAAGAAACTGAGGTAATTTGTTTTGAACAAACAGATAAGTAATATAATTACAACTCCAATGGCTACAATTCAGTTCTGATCTTGTTGGAATCCTAGCTGGTACTTTTTATTACTCCTTGAAATTCTCAACTCCTGAGGCTGTTCATGATTCATATTTATTCCACATTTTAAAAAAATTTACTCACAGCCAGGCCTGGTGGCACACCCCTGCAATCCCAGTACTTGAGAGGCTGAGACCGAAGGACTGCAGGTTCACTGTCAGCCTCAGCAACTCAGTGAGACTCTGCTTCAAAATTAAAAATAGAACTGAAGGTATAGCTCAGAGATAGAATGCCCCTGGATTCAATCCCCAGTACATCCTACTCCCAAAAAGGCTGTGTGTGTGTTTGTGTGTACATATGCATGTGTGTGTGTGTGTGTGTGTGTATACATATACATATATATTCTTTCTGTCACTCTGTCTCTCTCTGTCTTTGTCTCTGTCTCACTCTCCTTTACAATGCTAATTTTATAGAAGGAGCTCAAAGTCCAGAATCCCTTTAGGTCCAGGTATGGATAGGCTCTTCACATACATGAGTCTTCTTTCTCCTAGTTGTGGTCCTCAATCTTCCTCACCCCTTAAATTTTGGCATTTCTCAGAATTCTGTCCATGACTCACTGTTCTTATGCTTCGTGCTTCTCTCCTGGGCTCTTTCCATCCTTTCTTTAATTACTGAAAGCTAATGCACAAAAATCTCAATCTTTACCATTATCCTGAGTTTCAGACTCTTTTATTCAACTTACTAATGGACACAAAAAAGCAAACTAAGCATGTGAATATTTGATAAGTGCTAAAAACAACCATATCTAAAACAATTTATCATCTTTGAAACCAACCAAATCCTGATCCTGAATTTATTATCTCAGTTAATGTCACACAGTATATTCCATTCAAAAAACCTTGAAGGAATCATAGGCTTCTGACACTTTAATGTGGCTCACTTCTTATTTTGCACCATATTATGATGAGTTTACTTCAAATGTATTTCTCAAAACCATTATGCTGCATAAGGGTAACGACCTCACCACAGCCATGTCACCAGTGAAAGCGAGTTTAGTAGGATTAGCCTTGTAGATAGAGAAAGTATATTTCCATTTAGGCCTACATGAAGAACTACTGTCCCCTGATGGATGAGAACAATCTGCTTCTAGAGTCCTTTCCTATTTCTAATTTTCATTTTTTTTAATTTGGAAAGTTCTGTCAAAATATTTTTTTATAAATTGCTCTCAAATTAGAACCACAAATAAGCTCTACTTCTTTTCTTTTCATTGCTCCATAATACTCACTCTGGCTCCTAGTATAAGTCAATCAGCTGTCTTGTTTATTTAAGCCTCCCATTAACAAAGTCATCTTAATGACAAAAGAGTATTCGCTGTGATATGTTCCCAAAGATTTCTCACCAATCAGCTTGCAAAATCAATCTAATCTGATGTTCAAATATACACTACTTTTGTCTGTGAATATTCTCTCTTCAGGTACATTTTCGTGTTAAACTTGATAACACTTGAATGAGTGCATTTGTCACATAAATTCTCCAGGTGATCAATATTATAAAACATTGCAACATCCATGTCTTCCTTTACTAGCACTTCCAGGAATACAAAAATTTAGATTAAGCAACTCTACAGGGTTACATTTTTAAATTTTTAGGTAAATATATAAGTTCATATTGACACACATATTAAACACTAATTACGTTCTCAATACCAATCTCAATAACATGTGCAAGGAAGGAGAGGGAGTGAGGTGGGGTGTAGGAGGAAACACACCAAAAGTGTTCATGTGTGTTCCTGTCACTCTATGCCTCATAATGTTGTATAATTACAATGTGCCAATAAAAAGCATCTTAAAAATATTATTTTTATTAATGTCATAACTCTCATAAAGAAACTTAAATCTCGGAGTAAATTTTATTCCTAAACCCATTGACTATACCTCTAAACCCTAATAGGTAATTCTTCCTCTGCATAGGAATAAGCTATATGCTTAACATCAGAGCTAGGTACAAAGTTCATTCAGACACATCCCACAGTTGTTGTCTCTCAGCCACCTTTAGGAACACATGGGCAATGCCATCCTCATCAGCTGCCTAGTCACTTGATTTAATTCCCTCTCCCTATATTTTTGCTAATTCCACTGAGTTGGAGTGGAACACAGTTTATTTTATTTTATTGGCAATTGGCTTATTTTTCCTTTACTTCTTATCTTATGATTTCTTTGTGCTCTCTTTTTTCTTAACCCCTTGTAGAGGTACTTTCACTCTTTCTTAGGCCAGGGCTTCCAGGTTTTTCTTCTCGTAGCTTCTCTTATTTTAACAAACATATGCTGCATTTTTTCGTTGGTAAAGATAGGGTAGGCTATTGATGGTATTATAGTTTGTATCTAACATAGTCCCCAAGGGCCTCTGTGTGGTCCCCAGTGCAGCAATGTTCAGAGGTGGAGCTCTGGAGAAGTGATTGGATTAGGAGGACTCCAACCACAGCAGTAGATGAATTCATTGATAGAATCATAATTTGATGGAATTGTTGCAAGGAGGTAGAAACTTTAGGAGGTGGGTTCTAACAGGAGAAATAAGGTCACTGGGGACATTTGTGGGAAGGGTATTTCTTGTACCTGGCCCCTTTCTCTCCCTCTCTCCTGACTCCTGGCTGCCATGAGCTGAGCAGCTTTCCTCTAACACACCATTCTGCCATGATGCTCTGGCTCACCTCAGGCCCAGAAACAATGGGGTCTGCTAGCCATGAACTGAAACCTCTGAAACTACAAGCCAAAATAAATCATTCCTACTCCAAGTTGACTTCCTCAGAGACGAAAAACTGATGAACATAGGTGGTAACAAACAACTTCACAATTCTTTGAGATTTATTGCAAAAAAAAATCTGACCCACTACTCCTACCTCTCCTACAGGAGCCATTATTACTGAAGTCCAGTTAACAAAAGCTTGATGTTAACATTTATTTTTGATATTACTGTAAAACAGGGAAGGGCATGCCACAAAGCACACACCAGCCTTGGGTTTCCACCCTGAAGTGCCCCACACCACCACCACTTATATTTCCTCAGCTGAAGCAAGTTACATGGCTAGCCTAATTCCAATGGGTCAAATAAATGCAAGGATGTGCTCGGGAGAAGGATGTTTAATTATTGACAATGTCTAAGGTTATCACCATGGTTAAGTGATCGACTCTTTTTTTTTTGCGGTACCGGGGATTGAACCCAGGGGCGTTCTACCTCTGTGCTACACCCCCGGCCCTATTTTTTATACTTTATTTTGAAACCAGGTCTCACAAAGTTACGGAGGGCCTCACTAAGTAGAGAGAGAGAGAGAGAGAGAGAGAGAGACAGGGAGAGAGAGAGAGAGAGAAGGTGAATAGTTTAAGGTGAGGCTGGCCGCGAACCCGGATCCTCCGGTCTCTGCTTCCCAAAGTACTGGGATTACAAACGTGCGCCACCACACCCGGCTAGTGATGGACTCTTGAATCAGATAATATGGGTTCAATACCTACCTGCAGTACTTTCTAGCTTTGATCATGTTATCAAAAACTTTCATGCCTCAACTTTCTAATCTACAAAAAGAGATAAATAAGAATATCTCTCTGAAAGGTAATTGTGAAGCCTGGCGTGGGGGCACATGCCTGTAATCCCAGGTTTAATGGTGAGCCTCAGCAATTTAGTGAGACCACGATTCAAAATTAAAAAATAAAAAGGTATGGGGGTGTATCTCAGAGGTAGAATGCCCCAGAGTTCAATACCCAGTAAATCATACACACACACACACACACACACACACGTAATTGTGATAATTTAGCAATTTAACAGTTTTTAACTTACAATGTGCTTAATAAATATTAATGATTTCTGCTAATAACATTCTGAATTACAGCCACAAAATATTTACTTCTTAGTTTCTAGTCTACCACCAACAAACTTAATTAAATAAATTCATAACTTGGCCTGGTCATTTGCTCTTCTATTTAAAGAATATGGTTTTTAAGAAGGTGAATAGTTTAAGAATTTTTTAATTTAATCTGATCCCAAACTTGCAATTACATAGATAATACAGCTTTTGTCATTAGTATCATATTTTTTGAGAAAAATACTGAAAGAATGATGTTATTTTAAACTCAAATTAATCTTGGCTTTTATCATAACAATTGAAGATGACACCATTATGTCTAATATTTGATAGGAAACTATAAAGGTAATACATTTTTGCCCAAAGTAGACAGAGGTGCCCTGAGTATTACCAACTTGAGACTAAAGGAGAAGGCTTTGACAAGATTCTCTCCTAATTGAATGTTGCTCTCCGTTGAGCCCTGGAATGAAGTGCACAGTCTGAGACCTGAGCACCTGCCAGTGGTGATGTCCCCATTCTGACAGCAATCCTGCTCTCTCTTGCATTTCCACAGAGAGCTTTAGATCTTTTTGCCTTATCAAAAAATATCAGATCTCTTCCCCCACACAACACCTCTAGGATAAATGAGAATAAAGAAATCAGTTATCAGAGCTGGCTGGATGTCTGATGCAAAACCTTTATAAACTATAAGTCTTCTTACTTTAAATTAGATCACAAAAGAACCTTTTGCAGTTAATGTTTATTAGAGTTAAAAATCCTATTCTTTTCTTCTGAAATTTCAATAACACAAGTTTTAGATTGTTTGGTAATGTCTCCGGTTGTGAAGGCTATATGCAATTTGTCCCTGTCTTTTCCTCTGTGACCCCATCATCTCCATTGTTACTGAGTCCAAGAAGTGAATGTTTTACTTTAGATGTTTTATTTTTCAGTTATAAATATTTTGTATGTTTCATTTTGTAGTTTTTATCTCTTTGCTGAGAAATTCTATGTTTGCATTCATTTCAATGTTATTCCCCCTTTCCTAAGGAAGTATGGTAAAAAAAAAAGTGCAGTTTGGGGGCCTATTTGATAAATCCTTCATTTGTATTATCTCCTGTTTGGCATCCAGGATTGCCTTTCCCCTTCAGAACTGTTTTAGTTTCCCTGGTTCTTTATAAATGAAAGAATATTTCATTGTAACCTGGACATTTTGAATCATATGTTGTAAGGCTTTGGGTCCTGGTAGAATATTCTTAAAAGTGTTTAACTTTAGGGTGTAGCAGGCAACCAACCCAGTTAGGTTCATACCAGAAGTTCCATCTAGCTCCTCTATGTGGTGGTTCCAGTGGCATTTGCTCTTCAAAGCTTTTATTATGTTGCTTTGGATCCATGCATGTGCCTTTCTGGGTATAAAAAAATTCCCAGAGCCCTTTGAACCTCAGACCTTCTTTTCCCCATTTCCCCAGACAAGTAAGGGGAAAATAAAATAAAGAAAGGAGAAGAGAAAGAAAAATAGAACTTTCTTTACAATCTGGCTTCTGGGACCCTGATCCTTGGTGCTCTGACTGGAAAGTCAGCATCTCTTGGAGTGTTTGCTAACCATCCTGTACACTTGGGCTGTCCTCCAGTCAAAACTCAGAGGAGTTTTTAAAATAAGGAGCCTCAGAAGTTTTGGCTTTCTTCCCCAATATGGATGCTATTACGAATTTCTCAGTATGGTCAGGCCTTTGAGTTTTGTGTAGATTTTTTTTTTTGGTGTGTGTTTTGGTGTGTGTGTGTGGGGGGGGTGCTGGGGATTGAACCAGGGGCATTCTATGTCTGAGCTACACCCTCACCCCTATTTTATTTTTTATTTGGAAACAGGGTCTCACTAAGTTGCTAAAGGCCTTGCTAAGTTGCTGAGGCTGGCTTCAAACCTGTGATCCTTCTGTCTCAGCCTCCTAAGTACTGGGATTATAGGTGTGTGCCACCATGCCCAGCTTATGCAGAATTTAATTACAATCAAAGTGAAAGATAGGCTTACTCCTGGACAGGGCTTACACTGGAAGTTGAAAGTATTATGTTTTAATGGATAATTTATTGCATGGGCCTTGGAAGAAAGTTAATTTAAACTTTACATATGAATTTTATATACATAATATACATGTATATGAAGAAAGTTTATTTTTAAATTTTATATTTAAAAATATGAAATATACACATGATTCTGGTGTCAATGATAAAGCTTATCTAAGATACAAATAAAAATATTAGTGTTTCTTCACCTCATGCATGTTATATTCTTGATTGAAAGAATACTGACTTGTTTCAAATGCTTCTCCCTAGAGAAAGAAAACAGTGTTATGGGTGGGTAATTTTCCTCCCAAGTTATTGTAATTTTGTGGCATATATCACATCTGTCTTAGATGGGATAAAATTCTGGGGGAAATCTAACATTCTCAGATGGTGGATCCAAGTTTTGGCGTAGATTGATTTGTATCCAAATTAAGAGCAAACCTTAAAGTTTCCCCTTGTTTCTTCTGTTTGGGATATACTACTCTGAAAAATGAAGGGGAAAATTCACATTGGCAAAACAATACTTTTTCTGTAGATATCAGAATTGATAGTGAAGGGAGAAAAACAACTATTAAATTTTCAGAAAAAAATGGGATTAAGGGTTATTTTACATTGCTGTTATTATTTGAATTACATTACCAGACATGAATTGATAACCCTATTTGATAAGTTGATTAGACAACATACCACAGTTTAAGTCAAAGCAGGGAAATAAAGAAAAGGTGATTTTTTAAACATTGACTTAGAATGAAATCTTAGGGTCCACTTTAGTGAAACATCTCTTAAGTCCAATTCAGTCCAATCTGGTGACAATATTTAAATGACCTCCGGGTTTGTCTTGCCCTCCTTCGTTATTAGCAAATCCACACACAAGAGCAGGTTACAGACCAAAGAGCTTCAGTCACAGACTGGGTCTTTCACAATTTATCACTTCTCTTTTGAAAAAGAACATCTGTATATGCCGTTCCTTCTCTTGTTTGTACACATGCTTTAACAAGACAAGGAAAAAATATAAGCAAGTATCAACAGCACAGAAACCTTTAGTAGGTATTTAATTTCTTGTAGCCACAGGAAGTTCAACCTGAGGCCTCCCTAATGAAGAACCTCTGAAGACTTACCTTGGCCGTGGGCCGATCTTAGCACCTTTGCTTTCAAGTTAGGCTTCCCTCCCAAACAGTGCTTCTCTCGCCCTTCACCATTCTATTCCCTTCCTTTCATCTCTGTTTCCCTTCTTCTCTTTCTTCCTTCCCTTCCTTTCTTCTCTTTCTGCACTTTTGTCATTTTTCTTCCTTCCCTTATCCCCTCAACACTTCCAGACTTCAAACTGAAGTGATACCCATAAAGTTTAATTTTTAAATAGGATGCAGTGGATAACTTAAGAATTTTAAAATCTAAAAAGAATAAAACATAAGGGATTAGTCTTAATTAGTTGTAATTAGTTACAACAAATAATGCCCCCAAATACATAAGATGCCCCCAAATCAGTGAAAATAATTAAACCAGATTAAGCTGAAGACTCAATTAAATTGAAACAAAACAGCATTGTGCTACATTTGACATAAGCAGATTTGACTTAGTATTTTCTCATTATTAGTTAGAAATGCATCTGTTATAGGAAATCTTTTAGCAATGAACTGTATAAAGATCTTAAAGTGCTCTATTGACTACATATTATTATTTATATAACTCATGCATACTTACTTCAGTAATTTAAGATATTTAAAGTGAAACGGTTTAGGCATGCCTTTATTCATCATTTGCAATATGAGGTGCTGGCCCAGGCATCAAGAAACTAATGATGATTAAAAATTATAGTTTTACAAAAATGTATTTTATTAAATACTTCCTAAAAGATTCTCCAGCCAAACCCTTCATTCTTTCTTATGTATATATGTATGTATGTATGTATGTATGTATGTGTGTATTGATTTATTTTGTGGTACTGGGTTTTGAACTCAGAGGTGTTCCCAAGTACTGGGATTATAGGTATGCGCCACCACTCCCAGCCCAAATCCTTCATTTTAGAATCAATATATCTTAGATCTTATGAAAACAGGGCCTTGCTATCATTAAGAAAATAACTTAGTAAATTATTTTAATCTATACTCTTGATAACCAAATATATTCTGTCTCCATATATTATCTGGACACAATTATTTTTTAAGAACAAATTAGTTGAGCCGGGCGTGGTGGCGCACGCTTGTAATCCCAGTACTTTGGGAGGCGGAGACCAGAGGATCCGGGTTCGCGGCCAGCCTCAGCTCTCTCTCTCTCTCTCCCTCTCCCTCTTTCTCTCTCTCTCTCTACCTAGTGAGGCCCTCCGCAACTTCGTGAGACCCGGTTTCAAAAATAAAGCATAAAAAATAGGGCTGGGGGTGTAGCACAGAGGTAGAACGCCCCTGCGTTCAATCCCCGGTACCGCAAAAAAAAAAAAAAAGAACAAATTAGTTGAGAGGAGAAAAGAGAAGATGGCTCTCACAACAGAAATATTGTGGAAATGTTGGTTTTCTACTTATAGGTTCCCCTCTCTATTCAGAGGCATACATACTGTTAACTACATTTTCCAAACTTTCTTGCTGATATTATTTCAATTGGAGTCCACCAATGACAGGTGCTTCTGGGAGACTGAGAAGGTCAAGCAATAACAGAAGCCCTTATTCTTCTGTGAGGGCTATGGACTGGCCTGTGAGCATTGATGGATGTGAAAGGCAAGGTTTGTTGTTGGTTTGGATGCATCTTCCTGAGACCCACTTTGATGGTGCAGGCAATTGAGACCTCTGGTTACTGAACTTAAAGATTTCTCAGGAATAGCTTTTCTGACCTTTGCCCTCTTCCTGTCTTCTATCAGTTATGTAAAGCCCTAAATCCTTTTATTAGATATCCCCCTTCTCTAAATAACTAGAATGGCTTCCTGGCCAAACCATGAGTAATACAAGGATCATCAGTAATGCAGTAATGCAGGTTTATAAAGGTAAACATTGAAGCCAAATATTTCATGTCCTCAAAGCTGTGCTTCTGTCTAGTAGAGAGGAGAAGGCTGAGGTATGGATGAGAGACTCTCCTTGTCCAGCTATGGTGTTCTTCATGGTTCTTTGCTTTGCTATGGTGAGGAATTATACTGAGATAGTAATATCACCACACACATTGGGTTTGTGGGTGCTATGGTTTGTGTCCCTAATGTCATGTGTTGGAAACTTAATCCCCAAATTTATGTGTTGATCATAGGTAGGACCTCTGGGATATAATTAGGATTAGATAAGGCCATCAGGGTGACGCCATCAGTGGCCTTACAAGAAAGGGAAGGAAAGCAGAGCTGGCATGCTTTCTCTGCTTTACAATGCGATGCACTTTGCCATGAAATGATGCAGCAAGAAGGTCCCAGCAGATGTTGCTGCTGTGCTCAGACTCCCCAGCCTCCAGAGATGTAAGCTAAATAAGCCTTTATTCTTTATAAATCATCCAGTCTTGAGTATTCTCTTATTACCATAGAATGATAACTAAGATGCTGGATATTGAAGGAGTAAAGATATTCATAAGGAGAACTGGGTTCCTCAAAATTTGGATAGATATTCCTTCACTAGCAACTAGCACCGTAGATCTAAGTACATGATGACAAATTGGTCAACATGTGAGAGAGAGAGAGAGAAAGAAAGAGAGAGAGAGAATACACACATAAAATATGTTCCAAAATATACTGTGGCTCTGAAGTTGGAAGGTGGCCAAAAGGAAGATATCAATAATGCGTGTATGCACGTTCGCACATACACATATACATCTACCAAATCTATATGGAAAGACATATTATTAGGAAACATAAAGATAACTAGCTATAAATACAGACATAACAATAATTGTAAGCTTGTTACCCTTAGCCTAATCCTACATTAAAAAGTTTTCAATCTACTTTGGTTCCTAAATCCAACCTGTTTGAAAGTTTTTGTTATTGTTCTATTTTGTTTTTGCTTCATATCATGTATCTCTGTTACTTCTTTTAAATATACTTATGCATGCCACAAGAAAAAAAGCCTGTTTCTACATTAATGTGCCCAAATTACAGTCCTTCATTCAGTTTTTTTTTCTTCATCTCAAGACACCAGAGCATAAACATGTCAGAAATAATGCAATATGGCCCCCTCAGTTTTTAGGTGAGGGCAATGAGGTTCAGAAGCAGAAAAAATTCATTTTGCAAGAAACACCACTAGAAGCAACAGGACTTAGAACAGTACTAGGGTCTTCTGATTCTCAATTCACCATTTTTTCTTGGGATATGTCAGCCCTTTTCTCTAAAAGGATGACAATCCTTAGGTTGGCCTACAGAGGAAGAACTAATAAGAAGCAGAACTGAGTTTCATGGTCAGAAAGACCCCATGAATGTCACAACACACCACAGGCTGCTCTGTAAACATTAGTTTACCCTCCACATGGGCATGCTGATGTTGAACTTTAAGGAATGGAGACAGTTCCATGTTCATGCAAAAACCTTAATGCCTAGTAAAATGCCTGGCACATTGTAAGGATTAAATTTTTTTTGCAGATCTAGTTGCAGCTCTCGCTCTCACTCGTTAGCTAATCTAATTACCTACATTCTCCCCTCTTCACTTCCCTTATCTGTAAAGTGAGGGGCTTGATGGTATGATACCTGAGATCTTTGCCTGAGATCAAATATTTTATGGCTCTATCTTGGAGGCAAATCAGCAGTTTTGCCTCCGAGCAGGAAATGACATCTCTATAGCACAGTCAGCAGAACCCAGAAAGTTCTGTTTTCAGGACTCATGGAAGGCCTTTTCTATTAGGTCTGAAAACAGCAGAGGTCTGCTCTCTTGTCAGACTCAACTGCCACCTAACTGCCATATTAATGACGAGAAAAGGTTTTATAAGTTAGAGAAGAATGAAAAGGAGAGGCAAGACAAAACCAAATGTTTCGTGTGTGTGTGTGTGTGTGTGTGTGTGTGTGTGTGTGTGTGTGTGTGTAGTATTTCATCCAAATAGAAAAGACTTTGATAGAAGGGGGACTACAGCTGTGAATGTCAGCTGACTAGATACAAAATCATTTACTTAAGCTTAATTGATTTTGGTTATGTCAATGCCTCTCCTCTTTTCTTTTCATCTTTCTTCTTCTTCTTCTTCTTCTTCTTCTTCTTCTTCTTCTTCTCTTCTTCTTCTTCTTCTTCTCTCTCACTGGGGATTAAACCCAGAGGCATTCTACCTGCTATACCCCCAGCCCTTTTCATTTTTATTTTGAAACAGGGTCTTGCTAGGTTACTGAGGGCCTCACTAAATTACTGAGGCTGACCTTGAACCTGTGATCCTCCTGTCTCAGCCTCTCTTACCACCACTTGGGTCTTCTTTATAAGGGGAATACTCATGTTCATGAGTGTTTGACTTCATTACCTAATCACTTCCCTAAGGCCCCACCCCTAAACACCATCACATTGGAGATTGGGGTGCAACATATAAACTCTGGGGATACAGAGACTCAAAAAGAAAGTGCCATGAATATAAAATAATTTCAAATATGGTATACATTTACTCAATTATATAAATCATTCTTCAAATGAATAGCACAAACACAACAATTACAAGGCAGACTTTGAAAGTGGATGAAGAACAAAACAAGATCCCACTATGTCTTATTTATAAGAAGTCCATTTTAAATATAAAACTTAAGACACTTAAAAGAAAAGGCATGAAGAAAGATATACTATAAGAACATTGATATAAAGAAAGCTGACATGGCTATCTACATTAACTTCAGACAAAGCAGACTTCAGAATAAGGGAGATTATCAGGAATAATGATAAAGTAGACAATTTTGCAAAAAGAACTAATAATCTGAAAGGTTTGTGTATGTCCGTAACAACAGAATATCAAAGTACTTAAGGCAAAACCCAATTGAACTGAAAGGAGAAATTGACTACTATGAGTTACATTAAACCTAAGCACAATGAAATCAGAAACTTTTCGTATTTTACTCATTACCATACCCATGACTATAAAAGAATTTCACACATTGTAGATTCATAATAAATACTTTTTGTGAATATTGCAAATGTCCCATTTGAATAAATGAGTTGCAGCCAAGATCTGAATGAAAGGATATTTTCTTGAAAAGAATAATATGAATCGCTCCTGCACTGAGTATAGCATGAGGATAACTCATATAAAAGAATGTATAGAGAAGCTGGACATGGTGGCACATGCCTGTAATCTCAATACTTGGGAAGCTGAGACAGAAGGATCACAGGTTTGAGTCCAACCTCTGCAACATACAAAGACCTTGTTTCAAAATAAAAAAATAAAATTGGGCTGGGATATAGCTCAGGAGTAGGATGTCTGGATTTAATCCCCAGTTACACACACACACACACACACACACACACACACACACATAGAAGGCATAGAGAAAGAACATTAAAGGATACATAACTATGTTCTTCCCATGTATGTTTGACTTCAGCTGGGTCAACATCTGGCCTTTTTCTTCCATTAGCAATAATTATGCATAGAAGACATAAATAGGGAGGCTTGAGTGTGCTAAATTGGTTCCACAACAAAACAAATCCCAGAGTACTGCAGTATGGCCAGATAGGCATAATGGTTGACTCTGGTATACTGATAGATTTCATAGTTCTTTCTAATAAATGACCATTTTTTTTTTTTGTGGTACTGAGGATTGAACCCAGGGGCATTCTACCTCTGAGCTACACTCCCAGCCCTATTTTTTATTCTTTATTTTGAAAAAGGGTCTCACTAAATTGTGGAGGGCCTCACTAAATAGCTGAAGCTGGCCGCGAACACGGATCCTCCGGTCTCAGCCTCCCAAGTAATGGGATTATAAGCATGTGCCACCATGCCCGGCTTGCAATAAATGACCATTTTTAAAGTTATTGAAGAAGCATGACAATTGTAAATCTCATAATGCCCAATTTTGATTTTGCTAACACTTCTGAATAAACATTTTCCTTTGCTCATAGCAGGGGCTTGCAATTCAATAAAGGCATACTTTTGCTTAAAAAGAAATGTTGAAAACTAATAATAGTTGAAACAAAGTTCTACATTCTTCCGAGGCATCTATTTGAGGAATGACACTTACTTAAGTAGATTAATTATCTCATTTTATATTTATCAATCATAATATCTTAATACTTTCTACTGAATTAGCAAGTCTCATTAAATGTTATCTTCTCAAAAGAGTGCCAGTCCCAAAATAGGTGTGGTTATGATGACAGGGCTTATGGAGCTGGGACCAATCTTAATGCAAAAAGTATTCTACATGCCAGTTACCTATAAAGAAAAAATAGAATGTATAATCTTATTAAACTGTGGATTACAATATGAAAGTGGAGATGCTCATGATATTAATATGTTAAATAAATAAACCATCTTAATCCTTAAATGGAAAAAATATTTCTTGTGTAACATATTTCTTTCAAAATATAAAAATATAATCCTATGTTAATCAGCCTATTAGTTCTATAAGGTAATTCTAAAATGACCAAATATTTTTCTACTTAAAATATATACTTCCCTAGACATATATCTTTTGTGTGTGTGTGTGTGTGGTATTGGGGATTGACTCCAGGAGCATTATACCTAAGTTACATTCCCAGCCCATTTATGTATTTGTTTGTTTGTTTATTTATTTATTTTACTTTGAAACAGGGTCTCACTAAGTTGCTGAAGATTTCACTAAGTTGCCAAGGCTGGCCTCGAACTTCAAATCCTTCTGTCTCAGCCTCCCAGGTACTGGGATTACAGGTGTGTACCACCACACCTAGCTGGCATATATATTTTAAGGTTCTTGAAAACCAGCACAGTATGGAACAGAAAAGTTAAATAACCCTTTATGAATATACATTTTAGAGAATACCATTAAAAATGATACTTTAACAAACTATACCTAACTGAACTAAACTTTAACTAACTGAATCAAAGAAATAGCCAGTGGATTGAATTGTTCCCCTGTGAACCAATGACTAATAATGGTTTTTATAGCAATGTATAAAACCAATTTTCCTTCCTTCAGCATTAAAGACAATAATTTCCCTTATTGCTCTGAAATATTGTCCATGTTCATCTCACAAGTACATATGCTTCTTAAGTGCCCAGTCAATATGCTTTGTACAAAGAAGGTTGCGATAGGACTTCTGTACCTTCGGGAGATGCAGAATACCGGTATGCAAAATTTACAAAATATACAAAACAAATCAAATTAAGAGATGTTTATTCACATATAATACAACATGTATTAATATATATTGTGTGTAGGGCACTTAGGGAGGTACTGATTCTTTCCTATCATCCATGTTGTTAAAGTAACGGGAAGAAAAGAGAAAAGACAATAATATTTAGTAGCAAAATTATATGTGAAAACATGAGACATTCAAAATTGATTCTGAATTTTTGAGCCTGGAACAGATTTTTAACAATACTATTAACCAAGACATGGAACACAACAGGGAACCAGAAATCAACTAAAGACAGGGACAAAAATTACAAACATGTATTCTTGACACACTACTTGAGATTCAGGTAAGTGGGAGTCCCTGGCCTTTCCTGCCTGGGGCTCCTCCTATCCTCACTCTGTCTCCCCATCCATAACCTCACCCTTCCCCACTGAACTCAGGTGATGAGAACTGTACCTTTACCACACAAGTCTGTATATGAAAACCAGTCACTTTGTTGCTGTTGAGAGCAGACTTAATTTTAATGGAAAGTAGTTACAAAAGTTCACTATTTTGTCCATTAAAACTGATTAATTCAGAAGAAAATAAATGGAGAAACCTTAATCTTTGCTCTTCTGATGTTTCATTTTTTTGTTAGGTCAATCAATGGGCCAGCCAGAAATTTACCACAAAGATCTAGGAAATTATAGAGTCAGAAGCAAGGGAATAATCAGAATATAAGAGGGACTTTAAAAAATGGAGGAGAAACCCCAGTGGAACAAGGGAGGTGGTCTAGGGGATGGGGGAGAGGGAGAATTAATGAAAGAAAGGCTTACATTGACATTGCATACGTATATGAGAACACCAATGCCAATCTCAATATCATGTGTGGGGTAGGGGGGAGTGGGGAGGGAGCAAGGGGAAGCTCCCTAAGTGCTGTGTGCATGTATGTCACTATCAGTCTGAACTACATTGTGATGTGAGATGATAAGACTATAATGCAACAATACAAGTATAAAAAAGAGAAATCACCTGAGATAAGCTTCCCACAATAATGGGTGACTAGAAAATGAAGTGTATTTCAGGGGTATACCAAAGGAGCTCACTGGGAAGATGTAAAAGCCACAGAATACTTGAGAACTGGTCGAATCTTTGACTATGTTTACCAATTTTTTCAGATTACTTGACAGAAAATGGAAGCCTTAAAATCGTGAAGTGTTTTAAAACACAACCTCTGCTAAAGACATTGGCTTACCATGAGGTTATGTAGATGTAGGGGTAAGCCATAGGAAGTCATGTTAGAAAATGAAAGTAATAAAAATAATAACTGTGCATAGACATCGGCAGCCAGACTGCAGTTGAAGTCTGGACAAGATTTAAAAGACAAATAATTTGGATAAACTGAATAGTGTCTAGAGTTACTATAGTACCTCTGATCAATATCTGGTTTTCAACCCAAAATTAGGAAACAT
This sequence comes from Glis glis, assembly GCA_004027185.1. NCBI lineage: Eukaryota > Metazoa > Chordata > Mammalia > Rodentia > Gliridae > Glis > Glis glis. The sequence continues at coordinate 1,198 of PVJS01030357.1, read as the reverse complement.
GAAAAAGCAAAATGAAAACAAAAAGCTGGAAAGTGAGTCCTATATTCAGGGAAAATAAGCAGTCATTATAAATTGTGAATGGGTTCAGAGATTGGATGGGTTTAGCAGACAAAGACTTCAAAGTAGCTGTTATAAAGTATATTCAAAGAAATATAGGAAATATAACAAAGATTAATGTCAATTGAGAAAATATGTGAATTATAAAAATCATATGAATTTTAGATTAAGTATAATAATCAACATGAAAAATTTATTGCATGAGTTCTACAGAAGACCTCAAATGGCAGAATAAAAACAAAGTCCACCAATTGAAAAGATAATCCAGTAGAGATTATCCAGTCTGAAGGACAGGGAGAATTGTAGAGTATCAGACCCTTCCAGGGGCAGAGCAAGATGGTGGCTGAAGAAGATCTTCTGGCAATCTGTCCACACAGATCCACCAAATTCAACAGTTATTCATGCACCAAACTACCAAGCACAAGAGGTATAAAAATGGAAAGGAGGTGATAGTGCCTGTGTTGTTTGTTTGTTGTTGTTGTTGTACTGGGGATTGAACCCAAGGTACCTCTACCAACTGAGCTACACCCCCATCCCTTTTTATTATTTATTTTTGAAACAGGGTCTCACTAAATTGCTAGGAACTTGAGATCCTCCTGGCTCAGCCTCCCGAATCCTGGGATTACAGGTGTGTGTCACTGTACACCAGCTATAGTGAATGCTTTTAGTAAAGCAAAATGAAAAAGAATCAAGGAATAAAGCAGAAAGAAAAGAGTTGCCCATGTCATAGCCCTTCCCCCACTCCAAGCCCAGAGAAAAACACCTTCCATTTAGGAGAGGGAGAGAGGATTAAATCCAGTCTTTGAACTTGAAACCCAGTACCAGGACTGCTTGGTGAAATCTTTCAATACCTCCCAATTATTTATTTATTTATTTATTTATTTATTTATTTATTTATTTGTTTGTTTGTTTTTTGCAGTACCGGGGATTGAACCCAGGGGCGTTCTACCTCCGCGCTACGCCCCCGGCCCTATTTTTTATACTTTATTTTGAAACCGGGTCTCACGAAGTTGCGGAGGGCCTCACTAAGGAGAGAGAGACAGAGAGAGACAGAGAGAGAGCTGAGGCTGGCCGCGAACCCAGATCCTCCGGTCTCTGCCTCCCAAAGTACTGGGATTACAAGTGTGCACCACCACGCCCG
>PVJS01030356.1:0-24146 GCA_004027185.1 Glis glis | reverse complement strand
CTAACAATAAGCCTACTATTCTTTTTCTTAACCTCATTCTACTAATTTTTGTTTGAAATAAAATGTATGGTGAGGTTTCCATATAAAATACTCTCCCTCATATTGCATATAGTAAATAATACTTTTTAATAAATGATTCTATCTTTCCAAAGTAATTTTGTAAATTCCCCATAAACATGGATGTGATTTTCACACATAGCAGAGTCTACTTTAAATATTTACATTTGTCCTATTTTGTATTTTTGTTTCTTCAAGAAATTTTAAAAATTCTAACCTTAAAATATTTTAAATATATTTTTCAATAGAAAGATAAAGAGAATTTTAGTGAGAACATAGAGACTAATATCCTGCCTGGTGTGGTGGCACATGCCTATAATCCTAGTAGTTGTGAGACTGAGACAAGGAGCATCACAGGTACAAGTCCAACTTCAGCAACTTACTGAGGCCCTCAGAAACTTAGTGAGACCCTGTTTCAAAATAAAATTAAAATAAAATAAAATAGGGGTGGGGGTGTAGCTGAGAGGTAGAACATCCCTGGGTTCCATCCCCACTAACACACACACACACACACACACACACACACACACATCCTAAGCTAATTGTTACGCAAATTGTTTCAACTTGGTATAAAATAATGTAGCTACAAAATATGACTTAGTTGTTAATATGACTTAGTTGTGCAAAGTAGGTATTGACTAGTAAAACAAAGAGTCATAAATGTTTTTCAGCTTATTAATATAACAAGAAAAGGAATTTTATCTTAATAAATGCAAATAAAAATGTTTCAACAATTTAATGTGCAATTCAATGGAATAAAAAGTAGAAACAGCAATTATTTGCAGATAATGTTTGTGGACATAGGAGAAAGCAAACGTGAAATAATTTTTAGAATTAATGAATAACTTAGACATTTGGTTAAATATGAGAAAAAAGATTCCAAATTGATTTTATTTTATTCAGGGCCAGAAAATAAAATTTTATAAGATCGTTACCATGTGTAGTAGAAAAAAGCATCCAGAATAATTCTCACACAAATGTACAATAAATGAAGAAAATTATCAGACTTTATTGAAAGACTTTGTAAAAGACCTAAGTGAAGAGAAATTAAGAGACTATTGGTAGCAATTAGTCTACACAGAAATGTTATCAGTTCTCTCTTAATAGTGGTAGGGTGTCATTACAATTCCCATCTAGTTTCCAATAGAAATATTTGTGGAACTTGACAAGATAATTTAAATAATATAAATAGAAGAGAAAAATGCCAAAACTACTTAAGACATAGTTGCAGTAGAAGAGGGAGAAGGAGGAGAAAGGGCAGCATACCCTACAGATGTCTCGGAATTAGTACATGAATTAAACTGTCTGGCCTGAGTGCAGGGATAGACAGACTGATGAAATTGGAAAGAGCCCTAAGAAACCAATCCACTTATGAAAACTGTGATCAAGATTTCATGAAGTTCAGTGCAGTAAAAATGGACTCTTTAATTAATAATTCCAGCCTCGTTGTTGATAAATAAAAAACTCGCTAAATCCTTTTTTCACACTAAAAATAAATATGAATTTAGGAGAAAACAAAACTCTAAAGCAGCAACAAGATATTACCTAGGTATAGGAAAAAATAATACCTGCTCCTTATCAAAATATACCACAAAATATTGAAAAATTAAGCCATAAATACAAGGAGATAGTTGCAGCAATAATTGACCATAGTCAAAAGTTGTGGTGCACACCTGTAATCCCAGCTACTCAGGAGGCTGAGACAGGAGGATCACAGGCCCAACGACAGCCTCAGAAACTCAGTGAGACCCTGTCTCAAAATGAAAAATAAAAAAAAAGGATCCTAGGTTGTAGATCAATGTTACAGCACCCCTGGATTCAATCTACAGTACCACCAATAACAATAGTAATAACAACAACAACAACAACAACAACAGATAATTTGCCAAATGTATGAGGGATTTCTAAAAAAACAAATAAGATCTTGGAAAGAATCAAAGAGAAAATGAGCAAAAACCTTCTATAGACATTTCATAGAAAAGAGTGCACAAATAATAATAAAGCAAGAAAGAACTTGATTATTCCTTACAAATAGAAAGATGAACAAATTAAAAATAAGACAACAAATAATAAAACACTAATGAGATACCATTTCACATCTACTAGAATGGCAAAAATTAAGTCTATCTAGCATTATTATTGATATGAAAGAAGAGGAATTTTTACTATACTCTCAGAGCATGTGTAAAGTGGTATACAAGTTTTGGAAACAAAAATAAGATAGATAATTGCACACACATACACACACGCAAAGCAACTATAAGACAAGCAATTCATTCATAGACATTTCATTTACATTAAATTATCCACATTTACAACAGTCATATATATGTATCATATATATACACATATATATATAAACATGCATAATAGTGTTTGGTAATTTCAAATGTCCATTTACAGTAAACTGGACAAATGCATTCTGGTGATAGCATAATGTGTAAAGTTATGCAGTCAATACTGTAGCCCTATAAACTTGAATGGATCTTAGAAACAATAATACCAAAACTGAATTACTACAGCTCAAGTAAAGAAAACTATAGACAAATATCATTGATGAACTTAAGACGCAAAACTTCTAAACAAAATACTAGCAACATGCATTCAAAACCACAAGAAAATTATACACCATGACTAAGTCGAGTTCATCCCAGGGATGCAAGGCTTGTTCAATATATGAAAAACAATCCATGTAATTCACCACATAAACAGAACTAAGGACAAAAATCACATGATCATTTCAATAGAGGCAGAAAAAGCATTCTACAAAATCTAACACTCATTCCTGCTAAAAACACTACAGAGAATTGGAATAGAAGGAGTTGACCTCAACATCATAAAGGCAATAAACAATAGGCCCACAGCCAACATCATGTTGAATGGGGAAAAACAGACACATAGACTAATGGAGTAGTATAGAAGACTCAGAAAAAAATCCACACATTTACAACCAGTTGATTTTTGATAAAGGGGTCAAAAACATACACTGGAAAAAAGACGGTGTTGGCAAAGCTGGTTATCCATATGCAGAAAAATGGAAATAAAACCCACTTTCTCACCCTGCACATGAGTTAATTCAAGATGGATCAGAGAACTGGAAATTAGACCAACAGCCTTGCAGCTAAGTGAAAAGATCATAATACCAACATTCCACCATATAGGCACTAGTAAAAACTTCCTCAACAAGACCCCAAAAGCACAGGAAATGAAAATGAATATCAATATGTGGGATTGCATTAAACTGAAAAGTTTCTGTGCAGCAAAGGAAACTATCAAGAACCTCAACAGAAAACCAACAGAATAGATTTTTGCCAGCTACTCCTCTGATAAAGGACTAATATCTAGAATATACAGAGAATTCAAGAAACTCACCTCCAAAAAAACAAATAACCCAATTAAAAAACTGTGCAAGCTGGGCATGGTGGCGCACGCTTGTAATCCCAGTACTTGGGAGGCTGAGACCGGAGGATTCGGGTTTGCGGCCAGCCTCGGCTACTTAGTGAGGCCCTCCACAACTTACTGAGATCCTGTTTCAAAATAAAGAATAAAAACTAGGGCTGGTGGTGCAGCTTGGAGGTAGAATGAATGCCCCTGGGTTCAATCCCCGGTACCACAAAAAAAAAAAAAAATGTGCAAGTGAACTAGACACTTCACAAAAGAAGAAATACAAATGGCCAAAAATGTATGTAAAAACGTTCAACATCATTAGCAATCAGAGAGATGCAAATCAAAACTACCCTGAAAATTTTTTGCCTAATCCAAATTAGAATGGCAATTATTAAAAACACACACAATAACAAATGCTGGGGAGGATGTGGAGAAGTAGGAACTCTAATGCATTGTTGGTGGGATTGCAAATTAGTGCAACCACTTTGGAAAACAGTGTGGAGGATCCTCAGAAGACTGGGAATGAACCTACCAGATGACCCAGCTATACTGCTTCTAGATATCTACCCAAAAGAATGGAAACCAAACTGCCACAGTAATGCATGCATATCTATGTTTATAGCTGCACAATTCACAATTGCCAAACTATGGAACCAGCCAAGATGTCCATTGACAGATGAATGGATTACAAAACTATGCGATATGTACACAATGGAATTTTACTTAGCCATAAGGAACAAAATTATGTCATTTGCAGGGAAATGGATGGAACTGGGGAACATTATGCTAAGTGAGATTAGTCAGTCACAAAAATTGAAGTCAGATGTTCTCCCTAATATACAGTAGCTAGGGAGAAAATGGGACACAGGAGGGACTCCAGACAAAGGAGGAGAAACCTTAGTTGAGTAAAGAAGGGGACCTAAGAGAGAGATGGGAGGGGAGAAGAGGGAAACATCTCAATGGACATATTATGCATACATAAACTTATCAAAGCCAATCCCTGTGCTGAGCACAGGCAGGAAAGGTGGGGGAGGGAATAGGGAAGGAACTGGGGGAGGGCTTAATGAGTGCTGTGTGCATGTATGCCTCTATCACCCTGAACTTCATCCAGAGGTATGATTACAATGCACTAATAAAAAATAAAATACATCCATACAGACTTATTTATAATAAATCATGATGAGTAAAAAATTTCAGTGAAACTATGTCTTTGAAACATTTTTAGAGAAATAGATTGTAATACATTTTAAATTCAGTAATTCTTAACATTTTGTTTTAGGGACATATACTATGTGGTCATTTTAAAAAGATATATAAGAGGCCGGGCGTGGTGGCGCACGCTTGTAATCCCAGTGCTTTGGGAGGCAGAGACTGGAAGATCCGGGTTTGCGACCAACCTCAGCTCTCTCTCTCTCTCTCCCTGTCTCTCTCTCTCTCTCTACTTAGTGAGGCCTCCGCAACTTCGTGAGACCCGGTTTCAAAATAAAGTATAAAAAATAGGGCTGGAGGTTTAGCACTGAGGTAGAACGCCCCTGGGTTCAATCCCCAGTACCGCAAAAAAAATAAAAGATATATAAGGAATAAGAATATAAATGGCAGAATACATTTTACTTCTACATTAGGATGAGGTAGGACGCTTGGAGCTGGGACTCAGAGGGGCCCTCATTTTTAGTTACAAAACTGTCTTGAGGTGGGTGTTGGATTCATGGCTTGTTATTTTATTATCTTCTTCATAGTGTTCATAATTATCAAATACAATGTTATATGTCAAATACCTTATTTCTTCTATTGAAAAACTGTAAGAGTAATATCTGAAAATAATCCATTTCCTATTTTAAGTCTTTTATTTTTATTATTTTACTCTAACAAATAAGATTTAGAAATTTATTTAGGTAAACCATCAAAATAAAAGCAAACTGCAAAACTTTACCATTAAGGGTTTAAGTGGGAAGAATTAATGATATAGATAATGAATGTTTAGAAATGGCATGAATATTTCTATTTATTTACATTTTATATCTTTCAGTAATAATTTGTAATGTTTGTATTGTAACTTAGACATCAATAAGAATAACTTTGTGTTATCAAATACAAGCTATCAATTAAACTGATGTTCTAACACTTACTGATTTGAAATTGTCTATATGAACAGCTATTGAAAATAGTGATATGTAGCCAAAACTCCAAATATATTTAAGTCGATTTATCAGTTTTTTTATCCTTGATTAAAATAACTAAAACAGTATTACATTTAGAGACTATGTAATTTCTACATAAATTACTTAATATGTGTTATCCAATTTCTTCATTAGAACCAATTTAAAGAGCATGTTATTGCTATTCCAATTTTCAGGTAAAAAATTTGAGACTTAAAATCCCAGTTTAAGAATACATGGGGATTAAGTGTTAAAGCTCAGACTCTGAATACAGATGGTCCAATTTAATAGACCAACTTTAAATAGAAATTCTATTCTTTATTTGGAACTTTCTGAGAAAAATTATACACCTACCAATAATTTGATATTTATTAAATTCCATATTCTCTTTGTAATGTATAAAAACCCTTCGGTTTCTACCTGTTAAGGATAAGGATTAAGCCTTGCATGGTGGCACAGGCCTGTAATCCTAGTATTTGGGAGACTGAGACAAGAGGATTGCAGGTTCAAGGACAGCCTCAGCAATATAGTAAGATAAAATAAAATAAATAATAATAAAACAGGGCTGGGGTGTGGCTTGGAGGTAGAATTCTCCTGGGTTTGATCTCTAGTATCAATAATAATAATAGTAATAATATTGAGGAATAAGTTATGAATTGTACCACATTTTTTGGAGTTTTTCCTTGTTTGATGTAATGATTTTATATAGTCTATTGAAAAAAATTTGTCATTGTAATTTTAATTTTTTTTGAGGTACCAGGGATTGAACCCAGGGGCATTCTACCTCCGGGCTACAGCCCCAGCCCTATTTTCTATTCTTTATTTTGAAACAGGGTCTCACTAAATTGCGGAGGGCCTCACTAAGTAGCTGAGGCTGGCCACAAACCCAGATCCTCCAGTCTCAAGCATGCGCCATCACGCCTGGCTTAATTTTAATTTTTAATATGCCTCTGAATCTTACTCCATATTTCACTATTGAGATTTTTTTCCTTTTTTCATAGGTGAGATTTATCTATGTACTTACCCCTTTATATACTTTCCTGATTATGAGTCATGGCTACTTCATTTAAATGAACTGAGTTCAAATTACACTTTTGTGTGCATGATCTAAATATTATGAAAAACTTATTTATATTGAAATAATTCAAGTCCCCAATACTTTTTACCACAGTCTTAAAAGACATGTGAGATGTTTTTCTAAATATGTTGTTGGTATTCCAATGTTTTCTATTTGTATTTCTACCTTTGTAATCAATACCTCTTGATTTTTTTCTTGGATATTCCAGAATTACTTTCACTAAAATAACTATATGTATGTATATGTGTATATACGTATATGTAGATAGTAAAGAAAAATACATACCTACTACATCCATATACATATACATAGTAAATATACATGAAATATATATGAATGTAGCTTATCATGAAATTTACCTAAATAGGATGGTCAATCTGACTATAATTTTTCCTCACATGTGTACCTTTGGTTATTGCCTCATTAATTTGAGACAACCTATGTTTTGAGAGCATCTATTCTATGTAAGTTAAAACTCCAAGATCTGGATCTCATATTATTTTTATTTTCTCTTCAATTGCATTTCTCCATTTTACCTTCTGTGTTTTGAGGGTGTTTCCCAAGCATGTCTGCAAATTTCTAATTGGATTTTCTATACTGTCAGTTCCACTTTTATTACTCCCAGGGTGAATTTCACTTTGACAATCATGATTTTCATTTTAATGCAGTCTTCTTTACAACCTATCAACTCCACTAAACAAACCTCACCTTAATTAATGGAGAGAATGAATGTCTTCTTATATTACATGGAAATAATGAGATAGGCATTTTCTAATATATTCTATATTGTAGTGCTTTTCACTACATTTTAGATATACTTTAGGGAAAAGGGAGATTTGGGAATGGTGTGGCATTTTTCCTCATAGACATGAAACTGAATTTGTTTTTCTTTTCTTGTTGTTACATAGTAGTATTGGTTTATTATTGGTTGCTTGATCCTTAAAAGTTTATTTAAATAATAGGGAAAAGGTTTATTCTGATAATATGGAAAAATTTTTTGCCTCCATAAGAAGCCACAGTGGTATTATTTATCTATCTACTGAGGTACAATCATAATAAAAAAAAATACAGAGAAAGACATGAATTTGAAGACCACATCCTGACTGTTGTGGGCAATGAGTCTTCTCTACTGCTCTGTTAAACATGTGCATTACACTTCATTTGACAACACCGTAGCTTATCAAATTTTCTTCATCATTGAGAAGCTGCATCCATTATACAAGGATGATGACTGGCATGTCTAAAAACACTAAAATGTGGCAGTTCTATGACATAGGATTGGTGAGGAAATGGACCTATTTTTTGCACTTCCCTTTTATTGATTGAACATTTATCTTTCCCCCCAATTCATCCCTTGAACTCCTAATCCACAGTGTGATGGTATTAGGATGTTAGGCTTTGGGAGGTAATTAGATCACAAGGGTGGATCCTTCATAAATGAATTAATGCTATTGGAAGGGGATGCATGAACCAGAACTTTCTTTCCCAGGCACATGAGGACACAAATTAGGAAGAGGGCCCCTACAGCATCCTGACCTTGGACATTGCAGGTTCTAAAACTGAGAAATAAATACTCTATAGTATTTATTGGTTGATTGCTGTCATCAAATCTTGTCTAGTCAACTTTCTGTTACTACAGCAAATACCTAAGATAATCAGTCTTATAAAGAGGAAAGATTCATTTTAGCTCACAGTTTTACAGGTTCAGTCGATGGTTGGTTTGATCCATTGCTTTGGGGCCTGAGGCAAGGCAGCATATAAAGGCAGGGGATGCATGGTAAAGCAGACTGTTGCCTCATAGTCAGGGTGCAAAAAATAGGAAGAGAACCCCTTTGAGTGCACCCCTGCCCCAGTGACCTACAGCCTCCCACTAGGCCCCACCTCTTAAAGGTCTCCACCAGTTTCCAACAGCACCAAACTGAGAAGAAAGCCAATAAAGCTATTAAACACTACCTTAACTAAGTGATGAAAGATAACTTTACCAGTGTTGTGTGGATATCAAGTACCTGGATATGATATAATGAGAATGACAGTCTATCTCTGTCATATCCCCCCTCCCCAAATCCATAACCCTAATCTAATGATGTGAAAAGTAACAACAAAAACCCGGATCTGAGACATTCTACAGGATATCTGCCCAGAATACCTTAAGACCTTAAGATTCTAGATAATAGAAGCTCTCTAGATCAAAGGAGACTGAGGAAACATGACGTCTAATCACAATGTAGGGACCTGAATTGGTTCCTAGAGCAGAAATAACACATTAAAGGAAAAACTGGTAAACTTGAAAATGTAGTTAATAGTATTGTACCAATGTCAGATTCTTAGTTTTGACCATGTAAGGTGTTAGCAATGTAGAAAACTGGGTGAGGAGTATAAAAACCTTCTTTGTTCTATATTTGAAACTTTTCTACAATTCTACATTCATTCTAAAATAAGCTTTACTTAAAAATTAACAGTAATGTGTTTGAAATGTTTAATAATAATGCTAGACATAGGTATTTTACAAAAGGTTTCTTTTTTATTTTAGTAGGTATATCATATGGCAATATAGCACAATTAGGTGAGAGGAAGATAATAGGTCTAAAAATTCCTAAGGATGGTTTAATTTTACCTCAATTTTGAACTGTTTTGACAAAGGAAAATGTGTCATATAATTGAGAGTTAAGGAGGACATAAAGAGACCATGCATTACTGAATTATCTATGAAATTATTCTGAAGACACACTGACATTAATTATTGAAATTAAGTAGTTGTGTGAGTTAACTAACAAGGTGTCCCACTCTGTAATATATATCTCATGATAGTTCAAGCACAAGTACATCATTAAAAATGATTTTCATTGTACTATTATTTACATATAAATGCTAAATGTTGAGGATACAGCCAGAAAGAATAAACTAGGAACACAGAGGAACAGAAAGGTGATGAGGATTTTCAACATCACATGCATATTAAGTGATAATATCATACAAACTCAGGTTATATTATTTCAAAGATTGTACTTTTAATCAAAGCTTTCTAAGAAAATAGCATTGTGTGAAAATTTAAGCAATAAAATCAAAATCATAGCAAAATACTGTTTAATTAAATGAAAAACAAATATAGAGTATTCTCAAATGAGTACTATGTATTCTTCAAAGATACATGAAAGCGTAATAGCATTAAATTCATAGGAACTGGTGGAAATGGATGAGAATGGGAAAGGTAAAGGGAGTCAATAAGTAATTAAAATAAAACAAAATTGTATAAAAAAGAACAAATAAAATGAGTGTTCAAGATGCTAGCTATTATTATTATTAAGGTGATTAGTGCAACATATTTTTTGGAATTTGAAATACATATTTGTTAGTAATCCATTTTTGATAGACAGAATAATATAGTAATATATATGTTTATACATTATGTATCTATGACATACATATAGAAACAGAATTGTATATATAGATAGATATATAAAGATATACAGTATATATACACACATTTTTACCATGGACATTGATGTTACTAATGGTTCATTTATTGATGGGAAAATTAAGATCATGGAAGCTTAAGGAACTTGTCCAACTTCACAAAGTGTGGTAGGCTGAATAATGTCCCCCCATAGATGTCCACATCCTAAAACATGGAATCTGTGATTATTACTTTATAGGTCAAAAGAGTGAATATTTACTCATGGCAAAAGGTGTGATTAAGTCTTGAGATGTCCTAATAATTTTGGATTATATGAATGTACCCATTGTAATCACAATGATTCTCATAAGTGGAAGGCAGAAGGGTCAGAGGGGAGAGAAAGAGACAGAGACACAGAGAGAGGAGGTGATGTTACACTCTCACTTGGAAGATAAAAGAAGGGATGCCAAGAAATGCAGACATCCTCTAAAAGCTGGAAAGGCAAGGAAATCAGTCTCCCCTCAAGACCACAAAAGGAAATCAGCTCTATTATCACTTTGGTTTTAGTACTGTAAGATTAATTTTTTTTTAAATTTCTGATCTCTAGGCTTTAAAGAAATAAATTTGTGTTACTTAAACAAAAAGATTAAGGACTGGCTTTGTGGTTACAGAAAGACTAAGGACTAGCTTTGTGGTTATCTGCTGTAGCCCCAAAAATGAATGCAACCAGGAACTTTATACAACCCACTAGTGTCAGAGCCACATTTCAGTCTTATCTGCTATCCCCCAACTACATCATCTGTCTTAATTTGGAATATTTTTATGTGGCACATCATAGAATTATTGTGAATATGTTATTTACATAAAACCCTCTAAGATCACATCAGTCGACTAAATTTGACCTTTGTAATAGTTAGTAAAAGTTCCTAACCCATGAAACTCAACATGCTATGACACAAAAATTCAAATATAATCCTATAATATATGCTTAAGCAGCATGCTCTTGCTTTCTAGATTGAAAATTTTCTACTGATATTTGAATATGTGCATGTGTTTGATGACTATGTAACCATTCCCCATGATGGTCTGGACTAAAACATAACTTTATGAATGGAAAATATATAAAATTTTCAAATTATATTATGATGCAATTAATTTAGAAAAACTCAACCGATAAATCTGCTTTACTTCTATTTTCACTCATAAATTCTTTTATTTTAGTTCACATATAAGAGAACACCAAGCTGTTATAATTATAGCTATTATCATAAATTTGAATGATGTTATTTTCTTATCTATCTTTTGAAGCTAAAAAAGATCAATGTAGTTCTCCTTGAGTTAGGACTAGGGCATTTACAATAGATGGGTAATAAATTAAATGTTATAATATACCAATTTTCATTTAATAACCCTGGAGCTGCTTCTAAAAAAATGTCATTTGAACTACGAATTACAATTTTCTCTGTTATGTTTTATACTCATCATAAAGATCAAATTTATAGTTAGAACAAATGCAAAGTTCTGCATTAAATCATTTTTAGCATATGAATTGACAGAACTTTTCTTTAAATGAAGTTAATTTGTAAGAAAATAAATTTGAATTGAATGGAAGTAGGATACAGTCGTGTGTAGTTTTAGTTTCATGAGTACGCTGGTGATGAGGGAATATCTAGAGATTTATTCTTTCCTGTAGACTCTTCAGTTGTTTCCCTGTCACAGAATTTTATGATTGCATGTTAGTGATCATGGTCATACTCAAAAAAGTACAAAGATTTAGTGAGAAGACAAAGATATGAAATAGTCGGGAAGCCTGCAAAGCCAGTCTCTTTTGAATCCCATCTTGTGAAATTCTCAGGGCTTGAATTAAGAATTCCTCTAATCCTGGCAGGAATCCTGGGGGCTCCTGAACATAGACTTTTTGAAGGCACATTTTCAGATTAAGAATTTCAGAGTCCAGAGTGCTCATCATTACACCATGGAACCAACATATAGTCACAAGTAAAAACTTCCTCAATAAAACTCCAAAGGCACAAGAAATTAAAATGAGGATTAATATGTGGAATTGCATTAAACTGAAGAGATTCTGTGCAGCAAAGGAAACTATTAAGGACCTGAAGAGAAAGACAACAGAGTAGGAGAAGATCATTGCCAGCTACTCCTCTGACAGAGGACTGGACTAATACCTAGAATATATAAAGAACTCAGGAAACTTACCACCAAAAAAACAACCCAATCAAAAAAAAAATGGACAAGTAAACTAAATAGACACTTCACAAACGAAAAAATACAAATGGCCAATAAATATATGAAAAAAATGTTCAACATTATTAGCAATCAGAGAGAGGCAAATTCAAACTTCCTGAGATTTCACCTAACCCCAATTAGAATAGCAGTCATTAAAAACACAAACAATAATAAATGCTGGTGAGGATGTGGAGAAGTAAGAACTCTGATACATTATTGGTGGGATTGCAAATTAGAGCAACCACTTTGGAAAGCAGTGTGGAGGACCCTCAGAAGAATGAGAATGAACCTACCATATGACCCAGCTATAACACTCCTGGGTATCTACCCAAATAATTGAAACCAGACTACTATAGTAATGCATGCATATGCATATTATTATGTGTATTTCATAGCTGCATAATTTATAACTGCCAAACTATGAAACCAGCTGAGATGTCCATCAACAGATGAATGGATTACAAAATTATGGAATATACACACAAAGGAGTTCTACTCAGCCATAAAGAACAACAAAATTATGTCATTTGCAGGGAAATGGATGGAGCTGAAAAAATATTATGCTGATATTAGTCAGTCACAAAAAATAAAAGGTCAGATGGTTTCCCTCATATGTGGAAGCTAGGGAGAAATTGGGACATGGGAGGGAATCCAGACAAAAGAGGAGAAACCTTAGTGGAGTGAAGGAAGGGACCTAGCTGAGGGAGACGAGAGGGGGGAGGAGTACTTGAAGAGGGAAACATTTCAATGGACATGATAAACACACACAAACTTATCAATGCCAATCACTGTGTGGAGCACAGGAAGGAGGAGAGGAAGAGGGAGTGAGGTGGGAATTGGGGGAGGGCTCAATGAGTTCTGTGTGCATGTATGCCTCTATCACCCTGAACTTCATTAGGATTTATGATTACAATGCAGTAATAAAAGAAAAAATAAATTAAAAAAGGAATGGCCATAATAAAAAAATTTAAAACATAATTTCACAATTTTACAGTTAAATACATACCCCAAATCTGTGATATTAAACTTTTTAATAGCGTAACAAGGTTCGTCTTTTTACTTGTTTGTTTATATTTTACCACCTAAGTTTTAAAATAAAATATATCATAGCTGACTATCTCTTTTTGCCTGTGATATATGTTTTTTCTTTTTTTGATGGGGGGATATCCTCTAGATATATAGTCCTTTCACTAAAATTGTAGCACTTCAAGGAGTCTCTCTTCAGAGGGGAACCTAAGTCCTGTTTTCTTCCATAATATTCTTTCATGGGTGAAATGACTAGTATCTCTTTAGTAGTTTTATGGTAAACACTGGATCTTTTCAAATTGAAATATTTAACCATTATCACAGTAAAACTTTTTTTTTTTTTTTGCAGTACCGGGGATTGAACGCAGGGTCGTTTTACCTCCGCGCTGCGCCCCCGGCCCTATTTTTTATACTTTATTTTGAAATCAGGTCTCACGAAGTTGCGGAGGGCCTCACTAAGGAGAGAGAGAGAGAGAGAGAGACAGACAGAGACAGAGAGAGAGAGAGAGAGAGAGCTGAGGCTGGCCGCGAACCCGGATCCTCCGGTCTCTACCTCCCAAAGTACTGGGATTACAAGCGTGCGCCACCACTCCTGGCTATCACAGCAAATCTTAATTTATCATTCTGATTTTAAATTCCTTCAATTCTTGTCAATTGTAGATTTTTGTTTTCAGTCCAACAATAAACTAAAAGTGCAGTTGTATTTATCCAGTATTATTTATTTATTTATTTATTTAGCATCTGGTCGACCATAATGTTGACATAAAAAATCTATTTATCTATTTATCTGTTGATAAAACCACTTTTTAGCCAATATTTATGATTAATCACTTTAGTTCAGGACTACCATATTTTAGTTTGATAACAGTAGTAATTCCTAGTAATTGTTAAAATATTGGAACTATTTATTCATTAAAATTACTTTTAAATAATCCACTCAGGACCTACCAAGTTATTTTTGTTGGTGTTATTCCATAAAAATATTAATTCAAAAATCTTCATAAAAATTATATCAATTTGTTATAAATAATTAATTTACTGTTTGAAACTATTCAGGCTTTCTTTTTGCAAGTTCTATTTACCTAATTTCTTTCAGTGTTTTCCCCCAAACACATAATAATCCTTGTGGAATTCTGACATTCTGAATTAATCTGTGGCAGATGTCTGTTTTTCTCTGCCCATCACATCTTCTTTCTGTCATCTACTGGAAAGCAAACCAATTATTCTCTGAGAAACTTCTCATGCTTTATCTGGCAGAGATTTCAAACAAGAGGTCAAATCACCCCACCCAACAGAAATAATCATTTACCCAAGGTTGTTACCCCATACTCTAAGTCACAATCATTTTTCCAATGCCAATTTTTAGTCAAAGAGAAAACTATTACTCTTTCAACAAGCAATCTTTGAGTTACTGAGGGCATCTTCATCACTCTGGCAAAATTCCTACCTGAAATTAAGTCAGCAGAGATTAATCAGAACCAGAGACAGATTTCTGATATTATGTGACTATTTGCATTAACACATACCTAAAAGGAGATGTTTTACTGAATATGTAACATATATAAGCCAAAACCCGGTGTCTTGATAGAGGGCATGGCTGAAAGGTTCTAGATTAATTTTTCTTCCATGGCTAAGATCCACAATTTCAATTAAGACATAGATATTTATGACTATCAAACTTATATCTATATCGTAAATTTCTACTCTGAGCTTTATAGCGAACTGCAAATTTATAATCTCAATTTCAACAGATCAATCTGCCTCCAATCCCAACACTTCTAGGACAAGAAGTATGACCTTTGGTCATTCCCCTTTCCTATTTTTCTGACCTTGCTCTTCCCCACCCCCACAAATAACTTTGCTTCTGTTGTCCAGTTGTCCCTAGTCACTGAATGATGTTCATATGGAATAAAGGATATAGATGTAAGAACAATTATGAAATTAGGGGAAATTGGTGTTCTTTTGGATATAGGGTTTAAGGTGAAGTAAATGACAAATATGATGCATGCATGGATAGATATGAACACTGAAATTGCTCTGATTGGCTCTGGCTATTGTCATCATGAAAAGTGTATATTTGTAAGTCATAAGTCTCCTACACTATTGACACCACAAGGGCAGAGAATTAACTTCTTTCTGAAAATTTTCATTCAGTAATACAGAATTGAACTCCAAAAAGCCTCGATTATTTGTGTAACCTGAAACTAAGTAAACCCAAACCCCAAAAATTGTCTTCTTAAGATTTTATACCAAGCTGGGCGTGGTGGCACATGCTTGTAATACCAGTACTTGGGAGGCTGAGACCGGAGGATCCGGGTTCGCTGCCAGCCTCAGCTAATTAGTGAGGCCCTCTGCAACTTAGTGAGACCCTGTTTCAAAATAAAGTCTAAAAAATAGGGCTGGGGGTGTAGCCCAGAGGTAGAATGCCCCTGGATTCAATCCCTGGTACCACAAAAAAAAATTTTATACCAAATACTTATAAATTTTAGTGAATTATTTCCTCTTTGAGGTCCATCATAGATTTTAAAATCATGAGCCCACTTGAAATAAATCTTTCTTGCCTTCTGTACAGCTTGGACTCTTTATCCATCCAACAGGTATTAGACCAATTTTCTGGTTAGCATTTTGTAATCACTGCCTTTACTTTCAGAATGCAACCTTTGTTCCTTAATAGAAGGCTTATAATATTTTACCCAATAAAATTATCCTTAAATTTAATAATCCAGGTAAAGCATTAGATGTATAATTCATATATCCTTAACAAGCTTGAACAGAGTCTCATTGATCATATACAAATAAATATATTGGTGTGAAAAGTTAGAATGTTCAGTAAAGGTATACACTTGTAAAATATAAGAGGTCACAAAACTATATGCCATGTAAACGTTTCCTTTCAGTTAAGAAAAGCAGGATCAGCCCAAAGTGATCAATAGAGATTCATCTTGGAGAAATAAAAAATGGGAATCTTATATATTCATCAGAAAATAGAACATGAAAAATATTCCCAAAGTACCTACCATTAAATTATTCCTCTCAATTCCTTCCTTTCTGTTCAGTAAATTACTGTTTCATGAGATCTTGGCTCAGCAGTCTGCTTTCATGGTGTCAGCTGCCTCTGGAATACAGAGCACCCTAGCAATCCTGACTTAGTTCTTTGGTACAGAGGAAAAGTAGTCTAAGAGTTATCAGCATAGAAATATTGTGCCCAATATTGTATTATTTGATGCAACAATAGTTTATTGCCCTTCATACAATATGTTTTAGTAGGCTTTGAAATTGTACCTTGTCAAAGACTGAGCTTATTCCTTGTGACTTACAGCAAGACTTCAGGTAAGTGTAAGAGAAATGCTGAAAAGTACATGTCCAGATACCACCAAGCTGCACCCCTTTCCAGTAAGCAGAGTATTTTCTTAATTGATTTGAGATCACAGCATTAAGCAGAAAAACTGTATTAGTCTTCAATTGCTGTGGAAAAAATTGCCCAGACCTATTTATTATCTCAGTATGTAGGAAATCTGAGGTGTCATGACTGAGTCCTTTGCTTAGAGTCTCTCAAGGCCAAGGTCAAGCTGTTGGTTGGGCTGGGACATTATTGGGAGGCTCTAGGGAAGAATCTGCCTTCAAGATCCTTCAGGATGTAGATACAATCAATTTCCATGCTGCTGTGAGACTGAGACCACAATTTTCTCACTGGATGCTGACTGTGTGCTGCTCTCAGCAATTATAGGCTGCTTTCAAGTCCTTCCCACCTACCCCAATGCATCTTCAAAGCTATACCATGTCTTTCTGTCTGGTAAATTATTTTCGTATTCAAATCTCCTGAACCTCTTTCTGCCACCTGTAAGAGAAACTCTCTGCTTCTAAAGAGTATGCGATTAAGTTTGCCCTACCCAGATTATCTCCCCAACTTAAAGACAATGGATTCAATGCCTTAATTACATCTACAGAAATATCTTTCACCAAATAATGTAATATAAACACAGGGAAATAACAGGGGGAGAAGGACACAGGGACATCTTAGAACTCTGTCTACCACAGAAACAAAAAGAGTGCTATTATTCTTTGATTTGTAGCATATAAAGAATGAATTAGAATAGATTCTCAGTATCCAACTTACAGAAATCACCAAATTGTTAAACCCTAAAACCTGATTCCCTGCCACACCTCAACCAAGGACAAAAAATTATCTGCCCATGAACAAAGCAGAACAAGAACCAAACTTGGCCAATGTAATGGTCAGCTTCTCATCACTGTGACTAAAATCCCAGACAAGAACAATTTAAAGGAGGGAAGGTTTATTTGGGCTCAAGGTTTCAAAGTTAGCCCATGGCTAGCTGTCTCCAAGACACGTGTCATTTTGGCAGGGTATGGCAGAGGAAAGCTGCTCAGATCCTGGCAGCTGGGAAGGAGAGAGAGAGAGAGAGAGAGAGAGAGAGAGAGAGAGAGAGAGAGAGAGCTGAAACTGATACAGTCCCCAAGGCTGTGCCCCAGTGACGTATTTCCCCCAGCCATGCTTTAGCTGCCTACAGTTATCACATAGTAATCCATTCAAATGATTAACCCATCAAAAGGATTAATTCACCAATGAAGTCTCAGTCCTCAATCCAATCATTTTATCCATAAATCTTGCTGTGTTGGGGACTATGCTTTCACACATGAGCTTTTGGGGGGACATTCCAGCTCCAAACTGATCCGGTTAAATTTTAAACTATGCCCTGTCCCAAAGCAGAGCAGACATTTAGAGGGTTAAAACAGGCAGCTTCTTATAGAGCCTAGTCTGTAAGCAAGCAGGCTGCCACAAAACTGCTGGGTCAGGAGGTAAGATGGAGACAGACCTTGAAAGAAGGTTAAAAAGTTACAGACCTTCAAACTTAGAGGGGACAAAACAGATAAAAAGTGGGCCAAGGCTATTGGCATGATCACCTGGCTAAAAAAGACAAAATACTAGGCACCTGCATTTGGTGGGAAAATGAGTCCTCAGCACAACAACCTGGATAAGAGAAATTTGAAGAAAGAGCAGAGTTTCTGTTCTGAGGTCTAGGACACGCCTTCTTCTCCAGTGTGGAGCTCCCATCTCCCCCTCTCTCTTTCTCTTTCTCCCTGTCTGCTTGTAATAAAAAATGCTTAAACATTGCAGTCAAAGGAAGTCTCTATGCTTTTTTTCTAAACTAGCCTAGGAGAACAACCCACGACTGGATGAGCAACCGACACCCCAAAACCTTTACACAAACCATAACAGCCAAGAAACAGGAATACATGTAAAAACATAAAGTCAAGAAAAAATTATTAAAAGAAACAGTTGGAAAAGTTAATATTCTATCTCCTCAAGGGATTCATTCCAGAAATTAAGAAGTTAACAAAACATGAACATGTAGTTAAGGAACTCATAAGCTACACTTGTAAAGCCAACAGTATAATTTGTTCCAGAGAGGGAGTTCTTGGTCATCTTGATGGAATTCCAAAACTTCAGTAGTTTACTTAAAATAAAGGTATGGAAATGATGAAAGTCTTCATTGAATTGTGTTAAAATTGTATTCATCTTATTAATAAATGAGGGAAAAATCATGATAGTAAAGCATACAAGCAGCATTTTGAGGAATAATGTATATATAATATAATCCACAAGAAACTTAACAATAATCTGTTTCCTGGTCTTTACATAACCACTATGCACCTGCTCCTATTTGCTTTTCATGGTACAGCCAGAGTAATTTAAAATTACAAAAGTTACCAATTTACTCCTCTGAACTCTTTCCTAAAAATGTCCACATTTAAAGCCACTCATGTTTTCTTTAATTTGACCTACATATGGTAAAGCTTTTGTGACTCCCCTGCCTTTTTTATTTTTAGCTTAAAAAACTCACTTTCTCTCTTACTGTGCACTTTAGCCTTGAACTTCTGACTTCCCCTGTCATCTTTTCCTTTTGAGAGATAACACTTCTGTCCCTTTCTCTTAATTCCTACTTGTTTTTTTATAAAGCAATTCAATAGTAATTCCCACAGAGTAGTCTTCCTTCTGTTTCAGTCTAAACAAATTTATTGCTATGTATACATTTGTACTTTTACTTCTTTTTTTTTTTTTTTGCGGTACCAGGGATTGAACCCAGGGGCGTTCTACCTCAGTGCTACACCCCCAGCCCTATTTTTTTATACTTTATTTTGAAACCGGGTCTCACAAAGTTGTGAAGGGCCTCACTAAGTAGAGAGAGAGAGAGAGAGAGAGAGAGAGAGAGACAGGGAGAGAGAGAGAAAGAGAGAGCTGAGGCTGGCCGCGAACCCGGATCCTCTGGTCTCCACCTCCCAAAGTACTGGGATTACAAGAGTGCGCCACCACGCCCGGCCTTTTACTTCTTTTCTATGAAACCACCCTCTAGATTTTAATTATACTTTCATTAATAGGCTGTTATAGAATACATGTTTGTGTCCCTGTCATATGTTAACATTCTAACCTCTAATGAGATAGCATTAGGAGATGTTGCTTTTGAGTGGTAATTAGGTTTAGATGAGGCCATGAAGATAGAGCCTCCATAATGGGAATAATGTCCTTATTAAACAAAGAGACTTGTTCTGTTTTCCATGTGAGTTATATCAAGAAGACGTTCCTCTGGCCAGGTGTGGTGGTGCACGTCTGTAATCCCAGTATTTGGGAAGCTGAGGCAGGAGGATCATAGGTTTGAAGCCAGCCTCAGCAACATAGAGAGGCCTTCAGCAACTTAGTGAGACCCTATTTCAAACTAAAAAATAAAAATATGGCTGGGGGTATAGCTCAGGGGTAGAAGGCTCCTGGGTTCAATCTTCAGTACCACAAACACACACACACACACACACACACACACACACACACACACACACACAAAGACATTCCTCTGAAGAAGTCCCTCACTAGACCCTGAGTTCTGTCACATATCTATTTTCTACCTAGAGTTATATGAACTCTTCTATGTAGTTGCTGTATGTCTTTGTGAATTTCTTGACCTGTCTTTAGCACCTGTTTTCCTACATCCATAAAGGAACTATTCTGAAAACATTATTTTATACAGTTGGTGTGATTGCATCAAATAATATGCATTCATTTTCTCATATAGAGTAAGCATTTAATAAATTTGCTAATTATTTATATTAATACAGTAATAATTGGTTATTTAATAAGTTTGTTATTAAAATAAGTTGTTCTGTTATTTGTAATTGAAGTTAAGATTATTTCCTAGATTTCATCACTTGTCTGTCAAAATTTTCAATTACTTTTTTATTTTATTTTGTTTTTCTAATTTAAGGTGATCTAAACTAGAAATATTCACAAGAATTATTATATTCCTTTAAGGTTTTAAGGTCAATTTATTATAACCTTCAAGGTTAAAAAGATTTCACAGCTATTTTGTTGTAATTAATTTTATGGTTTTAAACTTTACTTTGGAATCAGTTGATTTGGTATTTTTATTATAAAGTGTCATGAATGATAAAAGTTTAATTGTTGTTTTAAGTGACATGGGCAGTTATCCAAATGCCAGTTACTGAATAATTCATTTTTATTCTATTGATTAGAATTTCTATTTTAGTCAATGTCTCTGTACTCTTGTAGTGATTGAAATGTGGAGCAGACAGTATGACTTGCCCATCCAACAACCATCACTGCCTTTTGACATTGTTAATATTATCCCAGTTGTGTCCACAAAAACAAATGTGTGAAGAAAGATCGGGATTTGAATCGTAATAGACCTAATCAGTCAGTATAACCCCACTGTTGTGCTAGTGTTTACAGAGGGAGTAAACATGTAACCCGCTTCTGGTACATGAAAGATTGAAAGAAGGTTGTTTTTCTTCATGTTAAAGGGAATTACTGGAAGAAAATTTTCTTTCCACTTGCACCTTTCATAATTTCCTGTTGTATAGAGAATTGTTTGTTGTCATGGTATATAAGTTGTAAAGATGAGGGAAGGCCACAATCATTGATCCAGGGTCTCTGGAAATAAAACATTTGAAACCATATACTTACAAGCATTGAAAGTAAATGGAGGACATTATTGCTAGATAGAATTTAATATTTATAGTAAAATTTAATTTTTAGAGTAGTATGAGATTTACCAAAGAGTTGAGCAAAAATTACAGAATTCCAAATAACCCTTCTTCCCTTTCCTACTAATAGCTGTTTTTTCTATTTTTAAGATATTACATTGGTCTGGTACATTTATTATATTTAATAACACATGATTTATAATTTATTGTTAACTAAAGTCTTCAGTTTAATTAGGCTTCGTGTTTTGTGTTGTATAGTTCCATGGGTTTCCATAAATGAATGAATACTGCCATTTATCCACATAATATTATAGCATCATACAAAATAGTTTCACTGTAACACAAATTTCCTTTGCACCATCTATTCATTCCCTCCTCATACATTGAAATACCTGGTATCTCCGTCAATATTCTGACTGCTGTAATCCAAAACAACTGGTCACACAACTTAGAGGGAGGAAGATTTATTGGCTCACAGTTTTTGGAGATTTAGATGTTCAGCCCATGTCAGGAGGGTGTTCAGAGCTCAGGGAATGGTGGCTGGAAGCAGAGAGAGGGAGAGCACAAGGGCTCTACTCTCACATTGAGGAGGCCGAAAGCAGAGAGCCAACAAGGGAAAGAGAGAACCATATATAATCCCCAAGGCCACACACCCAGAAACCTCTCCTTAGCAACCAAGCCCTGCTTCCAATATTGCTACCTTGTTTCCAGGAAGGATAGGGGGCATTCTAAATATGAATCACTACCCCTGATTGTTATTGTCTCTATAGTTTTGTTTTCTCTTTTTTTCTACATGTTTATTCTATTTCTTTTGTTTTTTATACTTTTATTGGTGCATTACAGTCTCATATCAAATTGTACTTTATAGTGATAGTGACATACATGCCCTCAGCACTTGGTGAGTTTTCCCTCGGCTCCCTTCCCTCTTCCCCCTTCCCATAAATGATACTGAGATTGAATTGATATTCTCACATATGTACATAATGTCAATGGAAATGATTCCTTCATTAATTCTCCCTCCCACCCCCAGGCCACGTCCCTCGCTCCACTGGGGTTTCCTCCTCCATCATCTAAAGTCCCACTTGTGTCCCAATTACTCCCTAGCTCCAGCATATGAGACAAAGCATGACCCTTCACTTTCTGTGACTGGCTAATCTCACTTAATGTTCTCCAGGTCCATCCATTTTCCTGCAAATGACATAATCTTGTTAATCTTGATTGCTGAGTAGAATTCCATTATGTGTATATCCCAAAATTTTGTAATCCATTCATCTGTTGATGGATACCTATGTTGGTTCCATAATTTGGCTATTGTGAATTGTGCACTATAAACATGGATATGCATGTATCACTATAATATTCTGATTTCAGTTCCTTTGGAAAGATACCCAGGAGTGGTATAGCTGGATCATATTGTGAATCTATTCTCAATTTTCTGAGGAATCTCTACATGGATCTCCATAGTGTCTGTACTCATTTGCAATCCCACCAAAAGTGAAGAACAGTTCCTATTTCATCACATCCTCACCAGTATTATTGTTTTACTTATTTATTTATTTATTAACTTTTTATTTATTGCAGTGCTGATGGCCAGGGCCTCACATATACTAGGCAAGTACCATGCCACTAAGCTTCATCCCTAGCCCATAAATACTAATTTTATAAGATTATTTCAGATTCAATATTTGAGTGAGAAAAATTAATCTGGATTGGAGAGCACTAAGAACTGGTGTGTGTGTGTGTGTGTGTGTGTGTGTGTGTGTGTAAGCACACAGTATTTTATAAAATACTGTGGCTAACATACTTGGTCTAGAGTGTTCTGCTATGTTCTGAATCAACTATTATCATTGAAGCCTATACTAGATTTGGAGAACAAATAATATTTACCTCAATCATTCATATCCCAAGAATTCAATTTCTCTTTTTCTTGGAAAACTTGCCAGCATCTAGCAAAATACATGCATTTTAATTCTTTGATTCAAACTTACAGGAATACTTATAATTAGTGGAGATAGTTCAGAGGCATTTGCTGTCACTAACCCTCTTCATTCTGATACCAAACAAGTACTTAGTGAGATACACCTCAGAGAAGATACTGTGCTAGATTGTAAAGGAAAAAAATGGAGAGAGTAAATGTAAGTTTAAATAAATAAAACTTGCATCTAAAATCCTCCTTAAAATTTTGTTATAAGTCACTATGAGCATATTGAATATACTCTATTTCTCTCAGCAAAATGATGAAATCTCCATATTTTACTCTGCCTAGAATTTTGTTTGGAAGAATTTGATAGGAATCTAATGGGATATTACTCAAACTGTGTGAAAAGCAATTCTATAATATTTACTCTCTGAAATCTGTACTATGCATATTTAAAAGTTTATCAGATGCCTAGGAGTGGTATTGCTGGGTCGTATGGTAGGTTCATTCCCATTCTTCTGAGGATCCTCCACACTGTTTTCCAAACCCAAAAGACCAGAAACCAAACTACCAGACCAATGCATGTGTGTCAATGTTTATAGCTGCACAATTCACAATCGCCAAACTTTGGAACCAATCAAGGTACCCATCAACAGATGAATGGATTACAAAAGTATGGGATATGTACACAATGGAATTTTATGCAGCCATAAAGAAGAACAAAATGACATCATTTGTAGGGAAATGGAAAGAATTAGAGAACATTATGCTAAGTGAGATTAGTCAGGCACAAAGAGTGAAAGGTCGGATGTCCGCCTTAATATGTGGAAGCTAGAGAGGAGGAGACTTAGAAGGGACGTCAAACAAAGAAGG